>BQNB010188471.1:0-11947 GCA_026074375.1 Tanacetum coccineum | reverse complement strand
CAAAATTAGTGTTTTCCAAATTTCCAAAATCTGTCAATATTTTTAAGTAAGTTTCCCGATGTTAAAGACCCATTAAACGACCTCCAAAAATTCTACCAAAAATCAAAAAGGTTCTCACATGTGTCTAGTATGCCCATGAATTTTGGTTTATTTTATTTCCATGTATAAATACCCCTTTAACCCTTATTACTAAAACTGGTCCAAACAATAACCTGCTGGTACTTTCAAAACGTTCATGCGTAAAAACCCTACTTAGACAACTCAGAAAATTCTAAAACAAATCCAGAATGTAATATATATCATGAAGATGTACCAAATCGAATTTTAAAGTCTAACACCTTACGGTTTGAGAAATAAAAATTAAACACTACAACTGAAATTTTCGGGCAGAATCTATAGTTTTGGCACTTAATCTTATAAAATTTAAAAATCGACCTTCCCAACCTTCAATTGACGCAAGCGGAAGACTTTATTAAATAAAAATACTAAGTCATGTAACAAAATGAATTCCAAAAGTATTAAATTCCAAACAAAAGAGGTCTAAATGAAATATCTTCAAATAACAAAGATTTAAAAACATTATTCCAAACTGAAAGGGTTCATCTAAGGTAGGTCTTCTAACTCTTCTGTTAGGAATAAATCTTCATATGACTTAATACTGCCAACAGTACTAAAGGAGTTAGTACTGCCAATACAAAGTTAGTACTGCCAAGGTTACTTAATACTGCTAGTAGAAGGAGTTAGTACTGCTAAATGGTCAAAGATGATGAACTGAAGATAAGAATGCATGGAGAATATTTCGGGATGTTTAGTTTTGAATTGTAACTGATCCTAATAGATAGGCAGATATATTTGTAAAGGGCTCCTTGTATTTCTATAAAAGGAGATCCCAAGTGTAGTGTAAATCAGAACTTTTTGAGATACATTTAGAGAAAATTTGTAATATCTTCAAGGTTTGTAACCCTAGTACTTCAAGAGTACTCGTATTATTTAATAATATTGAAGTAGTGAGTTTTGTGTTCATTGTTTGTTTGTGGTCATTACTGTTCCATTAATAAACTTCTATAGAGTATCAAAGTGTAGATTCCGCATACACTTTGATATACTTACAAAGTCTCAATCTTTGTTATTTTGGATTCTTCTAAGGTAACAAACTCTTTATATCATAAAGAATCGATCAAGGCGTAGGATCAACAAATAGTGATTATTCAAATCACTCGATCACAAACTTAACCAATTCTCAATTCACGCTTCGTCAAGGAAACGACCCGGGAGGTTTTGAACTTTACTTTGGTCAAAAGTAATTTTCTAGATCCTTTTGGAATACTTATACTATATACTATAATCGATCTCGTCCTTATATATACTTACGTGTGTGTTCGGAATGAATCAAATTTCTTTGTAATACCTGGAGCTGCTACCCTTGAACTGGTGCATACGTAGTTCATATTGTACTACATATCAAGATGAAGTGTTAATTAACAAATGGTCCAAGGAATTCACCATATTGGGAACATCATGCTTGCATGCAATAACACCATAAGGCATATTAGTCTTACCCCCCAAAAAGACTATGGTTCTTGGTACTACCCACTACAAAAAGAGTAAGAGGATGAGGTGCTAAAAATGGTAGCTCAACTACAACGGACAATGGAGCAAACTCCTATAGCATAGACATAACCGAATTAATCGACAATAGAGCAAAAAATGTAGCATGTACCCTTGGATGTAACAGTAGAAATCCACTGAAAATACCGACTAAAGCTTATGTCTTGGATAAACAAAAAACATTAAGAATGATGTGAGAAAGGTAGAAAACATTGAGGGTGCACAACAGATCACTACAAAACGCAATTTCTTAACAACAATTGATAGCTATGCAGGTGTGGAACCAAATGAAAACGCGCTTGCTTAAATTTTTAAGCAAATATCTTATATGGGAATATGTCAGCTGCAATTATTTGTAGCATATTCACTACGTTTCATGAACTTTCAACCACTCCTTTCGCTTATTTTTTTTAAGAAATTCATTTTCGATCCCATGAATATTAAGCATGAGCATCCATTTTATGTTATCTAGAGATAACATAATCAATTAATAAATCAGCAATGTTTTCACAAAGTGAGTGATGCAATGGAAGACCTGGAGGTATTTCACATAAGCAGAATTTTGTGGTTTAAATCTAATGGATAAATAATATAGCCCTGAGTTTTCTTTTTTACACAATGCATAGTTAAACATTGATGTTTTATGGATGTGGATACAGTTGCAGCCAAGGCATCCCTATCTCATCAATTAAAAAAGTACAATAATGCATGGATGGCGGAGCTTACCATTACGGTTGTGGTGCTTGTCGACGTTGTTCTCATGGGAATTGGTGGTCTATGCACCGCATTGATGTTTAATGATTTGCTGTGGACTCGTCTCCTGCAACAAAACATGTAACTATTATATATAGATTCTTCATATATAGAAAACCATACTTTTTTTTCAATCGACATATACCATTAAACATCATTGCACATATTTATACCAATGAGTTGTTTTTGAATATCGCATAAACATTATAATGCAACACCTTTGTAAAGCTATGTAGTAAAGGGTATTTAAAATGAATGAGTATGCATGAGAAAACTAATCTAATATCTTAAATCAACTAATAAATCTCGTACAAATTCCTAAAACATTATAAAAGTTACAAATAATATCGAACCTTAAGCAATGCCAACCTAAATGAAATGCATGAATCAGATTATATGCAGAAAGAATAACACCGAAGCTCTTCACCTTCCTCTAAGACATTAACACCTGGTTGACAATATTGCAGGACTTGTTAAACCAAGAGTGAGACTGAATCCAATAAAAAAGAGGAAACTTGTTCTTGAAAATAGTTGCAAAATAAAATTTGTAAAAAATTTATAAACTAACCTTTAGACGTTTTTGGTCTGGATATGATATACCATAAACTCTCTGAAGCCTCTCATGGTCTTTGTTTCCCCTCCAGTAAGCCGTCGAAGCCTGAAAATGTTTCAAAAGCAAAAATTAATAAACAGATATGCAAGAAATTCGGTCTCACTGGATCATAATACACATTACCTTTAAGCAAGCAATTGCTTTGACAAAAGTAGTGTTTGGTGCATGAGGACCACAACACAAATCAACTAACGGACCACACCTATATACTATGATTTTATTGTCTTCTTGTAGGTCGCTAATGATCTCAACCTGATGATAACAGTAATTGAGAGATTATATTAAGATGTGATGCAAACACGATTAATTGAAATTAGAGAATAAGCTAGATAAAAGAAGCTTTACCTTAAACTTGTTATCATAAAAAATCTTAAGAGCCTGTTTTCGTGAAACCCACTTGGTGAAGTAGTCATTTTGTTGTTTCTTTGGTAAGTTGTCCTCATGACCGGGATTATTGTCATCAAGGTTTTATCTCGCTAGTCGCTGCTCATAATTGGGTAAGTCTTGAACAAAAAATAAACATCCCCGTCAGAAATATAGGCACGACCTGCGCTAATTATTTGAGGAAATATAAAAGAAGTTAGTGAGAAAAGCGTGCAAATATGTGTGAAGAAAAAGAGGGCCAAGTTGAGGGAAATACCTGTGAAGACAGCGTGCCAAGATGAGGGGGAGTGAAATACCTATGAAGGAAAAAAGGGCCAAGATGAGCGGGAGCATTAAGCTAAAATGAGGGGGAGTGAAATACCTGTAGGCATCATTTTTAAGGCTAGTGCAAGACATCTTAAAGTGTATTTTTCTGCAAAGCTGAAACATCATGAATATAATTTATCAAAGAGAGTTAAAAAAGATCATAGTAGGTTGGCTTCGGTAAAAATTGAGAATGCAAAGCAGTTCCATGAACTGTTGTCAGACGCCAAAGACAACTTTAGTGTTTTGTAACAGATAACAAATTCAATGTCAATGCCACTCAATTAACCGCGATCGAGATTTAGTGTTTTGTAACATAGAGTAGATTTAAGTGACAATGCCAATCAAATTAAAACCCACCTGATCCAATTTGTCCGTATACACGAATAAATAATTTAGTAGCTTTATATGCAGCCAAATGTCATAGTGCAGAATGACTAAAAAGACATATAAACCAAAATTATCTAAAGTAAGAGATTAAAAAAAACCGAATCGAGTACCACAGATCGCGCAGTCATCATCCTCTCGGTATCTACCCAATACGGAGTTGACGTTGAAGCAATCCCGTTCTCCAGTGCATTAAAGGTTCCTAACAGAAAATGTACAAACCAGACCACTTTATGAAAACACTCGTCATGTTATGTATTTTGATTTATGAGTTTGATTTTGCAGTCAATACAAAAGCCACCATTAAATAAAGACTAAAAAGAAATAACCCAATAAGAAAATAAGCAGTTCTAATAAGCAAAAATACCTTTTCATATGGTGTATGACACTAACAACATCCTGTAAAAATTAAGGTATAATACAAATCAATAATTTTCCCCAACCCATCAAATTAAAGCCAAACCCATCAAATTCCGGCTTAATTAAACACAAATTTCAATATCCAGAATCCAATTTAACCCAAAATCAAAAAGAAAAAAAAAACCAAATTAATATTCGAAATTAAAATTTTTTAAATTAACGAATGGGGTGGAGAATAGCTTATACACTTGTTTTAGATGGTGTTCTTTCCATCTTCATCTTCAGAAACTCTCGTCATCCTGAAGTACACAAAACACATAATCACGAAACAAAAAAGATTTGACAAATCTACAACAAATTAGACATCACGCCTGGGATTGTTATTGCCGGAAATCTTTGGCTTATGTGCTTGATAAATCATACTGTGTGAGGTGAGAGAGGTAGTTACAGGTTTTGTGTGTGTAGAGTGAACCGATCTTTTGTTTGGAATTCTCTACAAACTTGAATGGCAATAAAGCCTAGCATCTTTTGGCATTCTCTAACCCTTGAAACCTTAATGTGCATTCATGGTTGTTTAAATAAGCCATTACTCAGCCTTGGATCATCAGTTCTATAAAACGCACTTTAGAAATGGAAAACTTGGTTGCAGCATCATTAATACTGCCTAATAATTGATGAAATTGAATCTTATATTATATTAGATTAAAAGATATCTTTTCATCACCCATTTCTTTTTTTTACGACTTAAGAATACTAATATCGGTTCTAGCTCGAGTTTTTATTATAAAAAAGAAAATACAAAAAGAATAAAAAGAAAAAGTAAAGAATGAGAAGAGTGTTCCATTCTAGATAAAAAGTGGAGAACATGGTGTTAGTCCAGCTCATTTATTAACTAGAAACTCGTTGTAAATAATTCGATAATTACTTGTTTTAATAACAAACTATCGACGTTTTTTTTTAAACGGCGGATTTTATTGAAACAAAAAGACTAGCAAGAAGCTAGAAAATACAAAGTAACTAGATGCGGGTTTTTAAGTCAATCTACCAAACTAAAAGACTTTTTACATCTATGATTACACCAAATGAAGGATCGGGTTACTACCTCCTCAAATATAAGTGACTTCGAAGGAAAAGTCGAACCAAAAATGCTCTTGTTACAGAAATTTCAAATGTACCACCACAACACATAACAAATGCCTTCGAACAACTCTTTATGTTTAGAATGAAGACGGATACTCAACAACCATTCTAACCATTCATCATAAGAGGAAACCATCACGACATCAATCTCCCACCAAAGCAAAACCTTGCGAAATATCTCTCTAGATATAGGGCAAGTAAAGAAAATATGGCTAGATGATTCCACATTCTTTTCGCATAAAGGACATAGAATCGACTCAATATCCATGCCTCTTTTAGAGATGTTCAACCGAGTAGGTAAGATGTCCAACTTAACTTTCCAAGCGTGAATATTGACTTTAATAGGCACGGCTTTTATCCAACGGGTTTTGGAAGAGACCACTGGTAACGAGTTTGCGTCAAGGAGATTCCTAACCGAAGCGACTGTAAACTCGCCACAACCTTCTAAAGACCATCTCCATCTATCCTTCGAATCGAAAAGAGTAATTCCCTCCATAATCTTCACGAGCTGAATATATTGAAGCTCTTCAGCTCCAGCTCTTGGAGCTCTACGAAACGAACACAGAAGATCATCATGAGATAACTTCAACGCCACTGAAATATTTTTTTGAGTCTCCAATGCATACATTCTGGGAAAGTCAGATTGGAAAGTGTTGTCGCCCCTCCATTTGTCCTCCCAGAACCGAATGTCTACCCCGTTGCCCATCTTTCTGTGAATGAATCCCATCAAATCAGTCCCCTGCCTCTGAATATGTTGAACCTCCTTGACGATATCCAACCATAAGGACGGATGGTGGCTTCGAACATGTTTACCAATCTTTCCGTCTTCTCCATGTATCCCTTTAATAATTTTGGTCCATAAAGCTGATTGTTGTGTGCAGAAACGCCAAACCCATTTGAATAAAAGAGCTCTATTAAGAGCGTAGAAACTCGAAACTCCAAGACCTCCCTTTTCTTTAGAAGCCAAAACTTTATTCCATTTAACCCATATTGGCTTCTTTCCGTTATGCTCGATACCATTAAAGAAATGACATCTAATGGATTCCATATTGAGAAGAACCTTCGCTGGAACTTTGAATAAGGACATATGGTATATTGGCAACGAACCTAGGACAGATTTCAGAAGAGTTAGCCTTCCCCCGATAGATAAGGTCTTCAACTTCCATTTAGATAAACGAGTTAAAATATTATTGACAATCTCGCTCCACGATTGAATCCGAGACATAAGGCAGCCAACTTTGGAACCTAAATACGAGAAAGGCACTTGAAGAATTGCACATCCAATTTTCTTTGCTGCCTGATCCACCTTGTCGCTAGAAACCGAAATCCCCATGAGTTTACTTTTGAGCATGTTTATCCGTAAACCCGAAGCGTGATAAAAACAGTCCAACACACGAAGAATAGTATCAATATTAGCTTCGCTCCAATGACCCATGAAAACCGCGTCATCCGCATAGAAAAGATGAGAAACTTGAAGAGAAGAACCAACCTGAATACCTCTAAATAAGCCTGCGTCCACCACTCTTTGCATCGAGATATGTAGACTCTCCATGATCAAAAGAAACAAGAACGGCGAGAGAGGATCACCTTGCTTTAGGCCTCTATGGAACTGAAATTCCTTAGTAGGACTACCATTCACAATAACCGAACCTTTGGAAGAGAGTAAGCAATTTTGGATCCAACCACACCACTTCTCACCAAATCCGAACCTTTTTAAAACGTCATCCAAGTAATCCCAACGGACCGAATCATATGCCTTTTCGAAGTCTACCTTAAATATCATCGTATGCTTCTTTTTCATCTTACACCATTGAAATAACTCATTTAAAATGAATGGACCATCTAGAATCTGCCGTTTCGCCACAAAAGCTGATTGAACATCGGATACTAAGTCTTCCAAAACAACCACCAAACGGTTTGCCAAAATCTTGGCAATAATCTTGTATAAACTTCCAATTAAAGTGATAGGTCTGAAATCTTTCATCATTTTAGCCTCTTGAGTCTTTGGGATTAGAGTGATAAACGATGAGTTGCTACCTTTAGGAAATTGCCCATGATTGAAGAAGTATAACACCGCCTCTACCACGTCATTTTCCAGAAAAGTCCAATATCGACGATAGAAGCCAAATGTAAAACCATCAGGTCCAGGCGATTTATCAACCCCACAATCCCAAACCGCTTTCTTGATCTCCTCTCGAGTAACCTCAATTTCCAAAACCATTTGTTGTTCGAGGCTCAATTTATTCGGGAAGTCCAAATCGATATGAAGACGATAATCAGGAGGCTTATTAAAACGACTAGCAAAATAAGAGAGAAACTCATCTTTTACTAGAATAGGAGATTCGATCCATCTACCTTCCACCAAGATACCACGAATTGCAAGTTGGTTTCGTTTTTTATTTAGAACCCCGTGATAATACTTCGAATTTTCGTCTCCTTCTATCGCCCATTTGATCTTCGCTTTTTGAGCCAACTCCATCGTGTCTAATTTGACAAAGTCCTGAATTGATTTAAGGATCTCCATGCGTTTAGAAATAAGATTCGAGTTGAAACTGAATAAAAGATGTTTATAGATCACTCATCATCAGTTAGCTAAAATCAGTATTAGAATTGAGGTGATCAAAGTTTTCTTTCTTATTCAAGAGCTTAGTATTTTATCTTTAGGATGAATTAATACACTGAATGAGATTTAGCTCAAAACATACACCACGAACTCGTACACCACTGACTCGTACACCACCGAATCGTACACCACCGACTCGTACACCACGAACCCGTACACCCGGAAACCGTGAGATCTATCGATTAGTGTTAGATGATATTAATGATGGATGAATGGTGTTAGTGTAATAAATATTTAGTCAAAGGATAATTGCTAAAATTCGCATACTAACATATGGCCCAAAGTAAAAAAAAAAAAATAGGCCCCAAAATTATCCTGAAAAATCTGGAACAAAGTAAAAAAAAAATACAAAAGAGGGTCTCCATCTTTTATCTATCTTACGATTTTCTTACACAAAAATCCCGTATAAAAATTAACAAAACAACACGTCAAGTTTTTTTATTGGTCACAACTTTTTTACATTCAATTCGGCCAAAAAAAAAAGATGTCAAAAACCAGTCAACAAAAAAAAGAAAATAATTCCGGGAAAAACCCAAAATTAACCCGTCCCAACGCAAAAAAAATTTTTCACCCGAATCGTAAAAAAAAGGAGAAATTATCGGGAAAAAATTGGACCCAAAGTTAAAAAAATACAAAACCGGACAACTCACCTTTTTTCCTTTTAACTATTTACGATTTTCTTACACAAAAATTCCCGTAAAAAATTTACAAAACCGTCCCAAAAAAAGAAAATATTTGGGAAAAAATTAGTCTGTCCCAACGCAATTTTTTTTCCCCGAATCATACAAAAAAATAAAATATTAAAAATTAGCCCCGCCATAACGCATCGCCAAAAAAAAACCCCCCGAAACGTAAAAAAAATTATTCGGAAAAAAATTAGCCCCGCCGCAACGCGCGGGTTCCTTTGCTTGTTAATACTATTGGTGGAAATATAGGGTTTTGGTATTTGTTTTTACTGTTTGCACGTATGATTCAAAAACAAAGAGAAACAAATATATTGTGGTTACTGTTTGAACGTAGGAACAAAACAAAAAGAAACTCGTAACCTTGCATGATAAATTAACCGCGTGACCTTGCACGATGCTAACAGCCTCGTGACCTAAGCACGAAGAACACGATCGTGACCTTGCACGATTGAAAAGAACAGGTGATCTAAGGCTTAGATTCTAAGCACCAAAATTGAGGACAACGTAATTTTTTTATTTTTTATTTTTTGGTTAGGGTTTTGGAGGATCGATATAGAGGCGTGATACCATGTAGGTTTGGGAAAGTGTATATCTCATTCATTCATATGGCCGTCTTTAGGGGAGTGCAAGAGGTGTCATTGCACATGGACACGGCTTGACGAGGGCCACAAAATTCCATTCACTTCTATTATACATATATACACACAACATGAGACTTGAATTTAATTAGTTCACACACTACTAATACGTGTTATTTCTCGTGTGTTTAAGGGCCTCTTTGTGTTGATGGCACGGGGCCACCGAAATTCATGAGACAACCATGTTCATTCATAATATGATACAATATATACAAGTAATAGATGATTCTAGATGTGAGCTTGACTCAATACAAATACATATCTGATAATTACGGTCTAACAATACATGCGTTGGAAAAAAATTCAATGCATTGGTATTTGATCATGGACCTGCACATTTAAAATGAAACTATATATTGATAAACAAGTTTTAAAAATCACACGAAATATTGCGATGAAATATACGTATGACAAATTAGATCAGTGTTCTGCGGGGTTTTTTTTTCCTCTTGCATAAATTTGTAACCAATTTTTTTTCAGCTACGTTGGTATTACTTCCGTCCCAAAATAAATTTTCAGTTTAACTTTTTAGTGTCAAATTTATTCAAATTTGATCTCAATTATTTTTTTATATAATACTTGATGCAATTAATATATGTGAATGGATTGAGTTTAAATGTATTTTTATTAGTATAATTTTTATCAAGTATTATATAAAAAAAATTAAGGTCAAATATGAGAAAAGAGCTTCAAAAAGTCAAAATGAACACTTATTTTAAAATGATTGAAGTAATTTTCTTCAAGCTATCATTATATTTCATTGTTATAATAACATTTACCTATATGTTGTGAAACAATAAAGTAAAAAAACGAATAAACAATAACAAGAAGATAAAGAGAATATAGAATTGTATTATTCATCTCACAATTGAGATATGTATTTATAGATATAAGATGGAGTATTCCACAAGATACAATTCTAATAAGATAACTACCAATAATAAAAGATATAGACATCCATTCCTTATTTATCCATAACACTTCCCCTTGGATGTCCATTTGAGAAATTTGCCTCGTTAAAACCTTACTAGATAAAATCCGGTGGGACAAAAATCTAGTGAAGGAAAAAGAGTAAATAAATCCTTTATATGCTCGGGGATGTTGCCTCATTAAAAACCTTGCCGAAAAACCCTGTGGGGACAAAACCATGGTCAAGAAAAAAAGAGTGCAACGCGTATGTTCTCTCCCCCTGATGATCACATCACTTAAGCTCATTTAGTCTCTAAAACACACATTAAAGTGTCTTGATAGAATCAAGTGAATAAATATTCTCTACACATGTTGTTCGCATACTTATACGTCATACATCACATTCAAGTATATCATCGAACTTTACAAGTTATTCATTACCAACATCATGTATGACCACTTGCGAAAATTTAATGGTTCATACACATTTTGGTATGACATATCTAAATGGATATTGTGATCATTATCTTTATAAATCATGGGAGTCTTTCCAACATCATGTGACCTCATAAACATGAGAGTTGTTTATCCATATAAAGATATAACTTTATCTTTAATGATGCACATAGATTTTATCCTTAAGATGTTAATTTCATAACTAAGACAAACTTTGTCTTGCTTTAAATTTAGTTTCTATGCATTCAATCAATTTTACAATCATATCTCTTTATAAAGTATCATAGGAAAAATCCTTTATTTGGCACAATACTACACACCAATGTGATTATAACACATATGCCCAAAACATATATTTAATTTAATACAATCAAGTAGTGTTCTCGAGAACTTTTTTTATACGCTTAAGCATTAAAATTCACTAGCATGCTTCATACATTTTATATCCGGTACTAAAATCTCAACATCACATGAGCTCTACTCATTTATCTTTTAGACGCATATCGATTACTTATTATATTGCCAGACTTATAAAATATTAATGCATTATTTGATCCACCACATGAGAACATGTCTCCTTATAACCATGTCTGATCATAAGAGACTTTAATCTTTCATTTTTTCTTTGCGTCTTTACATCTTTTGGCCGCTCATTTAACCATCTGCACTTCTTTCAGGTATGCTTCCATGATCATCACCATAATTATAGCGCTATTTATTTATTTACATAATCATCGCCATGGCCGTTATCTTATATAATACTATCAACACCGACTCATTACTTTTTGATTCCATATTCTACTAGACATCGCATTATATAATTTATTGAGATCTCATAGTTTTTCACGTACCCGGGGTTTTTTAATTACCTTCATGTCTAGTGTCTTTTTAGGAGACTATTATGGGGTCTTTATTACCTCGATTCGACCATCTTAACTTTCTTGCTCCATTTTATTAATTCATTCGAGGATTTTAATTGGAATCGATTAGTATATCATGTTGCATACATGCCATAGACTTACTACCATTTTATGGTTCTTACTACTGGGACAAACATTGTAATTGGAGCATTAGCAACATATATATG
>BQNB010188470.1:0-11948 GCA_026074375.1 Tanacetum coccineum | reverse complement strand
TATATGTACTTCACAGGTAACACATTTCATTTGTACACTTTCACTCACCTCCTTAACCACTAATGTAAAATCAGTTTAACTTGTTGTATTAGCATGACGAATATGATCGGGTGCACAAATCTTTTTTAACCGTAATATAATAGAGTTAAAAAATGAATTAAAACGAAGATTTCATTAAAACAATAAGACAATAAACACATTTTGATGGACCGGGTGCATTTATGATACATTTGGAAAAAATCTTTGTTTTTCTCAAAAACTAACACTACACCGAAAAAATCCATAGGTGTCTCGGGCACCCGCGGGACACCCCCTGGCATCATATCAGTATTACACCGCCATCATGGAGGCATCATATCACCTAGAAAATTATCCCACAAAATCGATATCACACGTTAAAAGACCACCATCTATTACATGCATAATTCAAGTAAAACATTAGACGAAAATTTTACCACCACCATCAAAGTTACTTGACACAAAAAAATTACCAAAGTTAACGACCGCTAGTCCACCGTTACTTAACCCACTTCAAAAGCTAGCAGCTTCAGCTCTAGGCATGTTGGAATGGTCACTTATCGAGCTAGAAAAACAACATACGCTACCTAAACCGGTTGACCCAGAGGTTCAGCTTGAGGGAAATTTCGCACCGGTTCAAGAGTGTCCGGTTCGTCATGGACTAGAAGTAGTTGGTGACATACCGGTTGAGTTAAGTGGGGTCTACTTAAGAAATGGCGCCAACCTGTATTTTAAGCCAAAAGGTGGCCATCATCATTTTGATGGTGATGGAATGATGCATGCCGTAAAGTTAGGCCCGAACAATTCAGCTAGCTACTCTAGCTGGTTTACTAGAACAAACCGGCTAGAGCAGGAGGTGTTATTGGGTCGGGCTTGTTTTCCTAAGCCAATTGGTGAGCTGCATGGCCACCTTGGTTTTGTTGGATAAATTGATAAACAAACTTACTTTTGCAGTGGAAAAAAGGGCTACTGCTTTTCTTGCTTTATTATCTTGACTTGCAGCCTTTAAATAGGCAAGAGTTACAACGGAAATAAACTAAAGTTAGGCTAAAAAGACTCAACTAACTTGACATACTCAAACTAGAAAACAGGACCATAACGTCTAGAATATCTCTAGACTTATTCAGCAACTCTAACTGACTCTGAACTAGTCAAAGTTCCAATAATAACTCTAATAGGTTTAGCCCGACTAGCGTTGTTTTACGCTAAAGGTTTAGCCGGCTTATTAGACACGTCTCACGGAATAGACGTGGCTAATGCCGGTTTGATTTATTTTAATGGATGTTTGTTAGCGATGTCCGAGGATGATTTACCTTATTGTGTCAGGATACAAAGTGATGGTGATCTTGTGACACGTGTACGGTTTGATTATGATGGGCAAGTTAAATGTCCGTTAATTGCGCATCCGAAAGTGGACCCTGTTAGAAGTGAACTTTTTTCGTTGAGTTACGATGTTGTAAAGAAACCTTACCTTAAATTCTTTAGCTTTGAGAAAAATGGTCACAAGTCACGTGAGTTGTCTATTTCACTAGACCAACCAACAATGATACATGACTTTGCGATCACGCAAAGTCACGTGATCATTCCTGATCACCAAGTGGTGTTCAAGTTATCTGAAATGGTACGGGGCAAGTCACCCGTGGTGCTTGACCCGAATAAGGTGTCAAGAGATACGGTGTTTTATCCAAATCCGCTATAGACGGGTCAAGTATCCAATGGATCGACGTGCCTGATTGTTTTTGTTTCCATTTATGGAATGCATGGGAAGAAGATGATATAGAAGGTGACAAAATTATTGTCGTTATAGGGTCATGCATGACTCCACCCGACGCCATCTTTGACGAAAATGAGGACGAAAACGACCCTCTTAGGAGTGAACTAACCGAAATTCGGTTGAACATGACAACGGGCATGTCGACACGGCGTGTTATTGTGTCAGGGATAAATTTGGATGCGGGCACCATAAATAAAAAACTACTTGGACGTACGTTATGTTTATTTAGCAATAGCCGAACCTTGGCCAAAATGTAGTGGTATGGCCAAAGTTGACTTGGTGACAGGACATGTCACCGGAACGAAAAAAAAACTATAACATAATGATTATAATTAAACAATAATAAAAAAAATAAGAATGATGGAACTGGAGGTTCCACAAAAATTACATAATGATAACATGAAGTTACGTTTTGATTCTCTTGAGGGAATCGTTATAGAACTTGAGGTTCTTCTTTTTCTTTCTTATATATAACGACATAACATGAGGTTATGGTTATGAATCATATTAGAACATGAGGTTCTAACTATTTTTTCTTTTCTTTTCGACATAACATGAGGTTATGTCGTTTTGATTGTTTTCATGTAGCCACAATATAACATATATTATTCACGTAAACTACATGAAACTTTAAGAGTGCAATAGAAAAATGAATAAATAATTAAAACAATTTCTCTTTATGTAATGACTATAGAACATTTTATTGTTCTTGTAAATTACAATGAAGATCAATAGGAATAAAGAAATATAAAATGAAATGCAAGTAATTCCGTTATATTGTAAATGCAACATATATACATGTCATTAGTAACCGTAAATGAAGCAACATAGACCATTTATCGTTGTTATATACTAGTAACAGAAACATGCATGTTTGCAAATTGAACAACAAACAATAAATGAAACAGAAAAAAATATCAATAGGAATCAGTGCATTTCATGTAGCCGGTTAATCTTTTTTTTCTTTACCTCTTTTTGTTTAAAGCAAAGTGCTGATAACGTATTATAAATACTATGAACAAGAGTAAAGAGAAGAGAAGAATTATTATTAATTGATCATAGGAGGTTATAAGTTGATGTATTTATAAGGTTAATAGGCTAACTCTAGCTTATACCTAGCCCATACATGATGAATAAACGTAGCCCAAACATAGCCCATACATAACCCATATTATATTTTACAATAGTATCCAATTTTTTTACTCATAATGGAATTATTGTTCATCTTTATCACCAAAGAATTTTGACTTAACGATATGAAGAAGTTGTGGTTCAAGTCTTATTGGAGAAACCGTTTAGAAATAAAATAAAATAAAATAAAAAATCATGTAACGACATGTACCCACAAGTATAGTCACAACAACTACAAGGTTATTTACATCATTAAAAATGAAATCAAGCTATCGTAGTTAAAGAAATAAAAGAAATGAGTCTTTCATTGTAGGTTGGTTTAATCCGTATTTGACAAACCCGCCATGTTTTGACAAGTTCATCCAGCTTTCAAAAACCAGAGACGACTCTTATCATCAATTGGCCTTCTCGTTTGACCGGTTGAACATGCTCGTATGGACTATGGAGTTAAACTTGCGTACATATTTGACGCTGCTCATTGATATAAGGGGAAAATAGTATCATATGGAGTAACTTATGAACCACAAACAAACATTACCATTACCATTCAGTACCCTCTAAAGCCCCACGCGAACACGATGAATGTAAGTTTCTATCCTAATTGGTCCATTGCTCAAGACTATAATTAAGTTACACAATATACAAATCCAACTTAATAGAATAAAATGTTTGTCCCACATCGGCTCGTGGAGAATAATGGACCGAGGAGAAGATTTATAAATATGGATAGTGCATTGTGTTTTCTTATAGCTTAAAGACATTTCTTTATATGCTTATAGTGTTAAAGTTTTAAATGTTATGGGTGTTGTAGGTATAAACTTTTTGTTTTATTTTACACACTGAATCCACAACACTCTTAACATTTATAAACTATGCAAAAGTTCAACATACACCCAAAATTTAGCATAGATCCAATGAACCAATCACAATCATTTATTTTTTAATCAAAATAATAAAAACCCGCTTTTCACATATTTTAAAAAAATTAAAAATCTCACAAACCGTTAATTGTTACGCAAAACAAAACATACCATCGCGACAAGAATTAAATCATCATTCTATAGAGGGGCACTTCTATATACTTTCGACGAAATTTTTTTCGAATTTTTTTTATATACGTTTGGAAAAAATCACATGTGATTTGTATCGTAAATCACATGTGATTTTATAAAATCAGATGTGATTTTATGAAATCACATGTGATTTGTAACAAAAATCACATGTGATTTTTTCGGACATGACTGAAAAAAATCGAAAGAAAGTGCTTCGAAAGTATATCGAAGTGGATGTCTACTGAAAGATAAAAAAAATACTCGTCGCGATGGCGTATTTTTTGTCGTTTGACGATTTACCAGTTTGCAAGTTTTATTTTTAAAAAAGAGGTGGAAAGTGGGTTTTTATTATTTTGATAAAAAAATAAGTGGCTAGGATTGGTTCATTGGGTCTATGTTGATCTCAACTCTTATAAACTATCCAATTTATTGGTAATAACTTTTTGTTTTATATTACATAATGGTTACACCAATAGTTGTTCATCAAGGTTTTAAATTTTTTGGATTTTTTGATTCTGTTAAACCAAAACGAGTCGATCTTTCGTATGATCTTAAGAGGCATATGTTCTTAAGTAGGATCTCGATCTTATCATAGGATCTTAAGATCTAAATCCGGTTCAATTCTACTTCTCTTAAATTACTAACTAATAAACTATATTTGAACAAATTTTGTTAAATAATATTGTGCTGGAGATGTGCAACAACTTATTGGGCTTTAGGTTCAATAAACGAGTAATCTTCATAACCCGACTTTTTAAAATCAATGAGTTTACCATCGTCACCCAAGGCATAAAGATTGTGTCCAAAAAATGTGAGAAAATAAATGAAATGTGGATCAACTCCAAAATGAAGTGTACCCCACGATTGTTCGCGAGCTACATTATGAATCGAAACATGAAAAAAAAAAACTATAAGCTACCAAAACTGGTTGACCTTGTGGTTCAGCTCGTTGGAAATTTCGTACCGGTTCAGCATGGGGTAGAAGTAGTGGAAGAAATGGCGCCAACCGATTTTTTAAGCCAAAAGGAGGTGACTATTTTTTTCCCACATCGGTCAAACAGAAGAACTATTAATAGGTAATATACCATAGCCCATATGATTCTACCAGTTTGATATAAGTGCAATATTGTTGATGATGACATGGTTTCATGTGATATATGATACATGTTGACTGTTTGTCATAATCAACAATTCAAATTCTTAACTTTTTAACTTATTGATTTATGTTCATAGTCATCAATTGGTAAAAGTTGTCACCTTTTTAGCTTTTTAATTTAAGATCTAAATGGATGTTATTATGTGATGAAGAGTATATGTTAGGAAAATAAGTCAAAACCGTTACCATGTTGTCCATGGATGTGATGAAGAGTCGTATGTGTTTGATTGTGGAGAATCAAGTAGGTGTGATTGTTCTTTGGTTGAGCTTCTTTAGAAAAGAGTCTAATTTAGTGTAAGTTAAAATGAGGCTGTTTGATGTCGTTAAAATTATAATCCTTTTTATATTGGATCTTATAATTAGGTAAAATAGCAAAATATGAATTTCAAGTGATATTATAATTTAAATGTGTTATTAATATTATAGGCACGAGCGGAAAATTGAGCAAAAAGTTAAGTTTTTAAGGCATTTATCGAAAATTACTAAGCCTGAAAAAAAGCCGAGAATATGCAACGCAAGATATTGAAAGCCAAGCCGAACCTATATTAAACCGCAATCTAGACAACAAAATAAATAAATGAAGATGGCTTGACTGGCTCCAACTGGGAGGCTAAAGCTTCCTCCTCCAATGAGAGACAACAAGTGGCACATTGATCAAGTATTATACTTTATGATACACATTACAGAAGTTAACGAGTAGTTTTTTGAATCATTTATCCACTATTCATTTGGGCCAAAAAAAAGCCCAAAAAATTTAGCCTAAAAATTTGAGCCGGCTCAATTAGTGCTTTTTTTTTCTTTAAAAAAAATTTGTTGGCACAAAATAGAGAGGAAAAAAAAATGTTACAAAAAAAAAAAAAAAGTTTTACCAACACATTCAGATAAAAAAATATCCGCGGTTAACATTTACGCAATTGACTTAAACAGGCCAAAAATTTGGGCGACCCAATTCGTTTTTATTTTTTCAAATTTGTAGCACAAATGGGAGGAAAAAATGTTACAAAAAGTTCGACGCATTCAGATAAAAAATATCAGGTTAAATTTCCGAATTGCTATATGAAAAAATAAACCGCACTATTAAATATGAGTGCAAAAAAACCCAAAAAATTTAGCCAAAATTTGTGCAGACCTCAAAGTAGTTTTTTTTTTTTTAAATTTGTCGGCACAAATAGGGAGGAAAAAAATGTACAAAAGTAGACGCATTTAGATAAAAAATTCCACTATTAAATATGAAGCCAAAAAACGCTCAAAAATTTGCCCAAAATTTGCGGCGGGCCCAAATTAGTTTTTTTTTTCTTTTTAAAATTTGTTGGACAAAATAGGATGGAAAAAATGATTACAAAAGTCCGACGCATTCAGATGAAAAACATATCCGCTGGTAACATTTCCGAATGACTTAAACAGGCCAAAAATTTAGGTCGGCCCACTTATCAAAAAAATATCTGCGGTAATTATTTTCGAATTGACTATATGAAAAAGTAACACGACACTATTAAATATGCGAACCGACAAAATAAATCGCACAACATTAAAGGGAAAAAAAGAATTAATGACACGCGACAAGCACGAAAATTCGGCCTCGCAGTAGGTGCAGGAAAAAACTTATACACTATAAACATAAAAAAAACTGCAGCGAGAAAAAAAAATTAAAAATAAATAAAAAAACATTTCACAAGTAATACTACGTCGTTTTGGCACTGCTACAGTGCTTAAAATGAACAGTGCTACCGAAACCCTCGGCCCAATGGGCTCGGTTACTGTTCATCGGCTAAAAAAAAAAACTTTATTATCCCCCTTCTCTTTTTTGGCCAAAAATAAGAATTTTTTTTTTACAGGAAGTACTCTCATCTTTAACTATTTACGATTTTCTATCGGTCTGGGAAAAAAAACACTTGATTTTCAGTTTAGAAATCAAGTCAATTACCTGTTACCATGTTGTCTATGGATGTGATGAAGAATCATGTGTGTTTGATTGTGGAGAATCAAGTAGGTGTGATTGTTCTTTGGTTGAAGCTATATTTAGAAAAGCATTTAACCGTAGTGTAACGTTAAAATGAGGATGTTTGATGTCGTTAAATTTATACATCTTTTTAATATTGACATCCTTATAATTACGACAATTATAAATAGCAAAAATATGAATTTCAAGTGTTGAGCAAAAAGTTAGGTTTTTGAGAAGACATATATAGTTAGCCGCAACTTTTATTACTGTAATTTTGTTCCTTCGTGTCTTCCATTTCGAGAGTTCTGCTTATCAATTTCTTTGGCTTGTTAATTTTATGATATCGTTTTACATTTTGGATAGAGATCTTTTAAAGTTCAAACGAATTTTACCAATAAAGTTCTCTCACAACATAACAATGGTGTCTACAGAGAGACCCGATTTACTTTATTTGTGTAAGAAAACCTTACCGGAAAGTTTATTTGAACTTTAAAAGATCTTTATCCCTACATTTGATACTAGATATAGCTTATCCAATTTCTTTAGTGCTTATTTGATAAAAAGTTGCAATGTTTCCTCATTACTCTACCTCCAAGTCACATTAAGATTCAACCTTTTAGAGCTTTGACGAAGATTAAATGGGTATTAACGAAGATTAAATGGGTTTCAATGAGGATGTGGGTTGATCTGAGCGATTGGATGGGTTTTTTACTTTAGTAATCTTTTTCGTCATCAATCTTAGCATAATTCTACTCTTTTCTAATCTATCTCTTTTGTTAATTGTCGATTGCTATGTTTACTTTTATTAATTTTATTACGTTTATTGTTAGTAGTATGTTAATATTGCTCATAGGAAATAATGTTACAATGCTGTAAGAAGTTAACTCTCTGCTTTGTAATTTTTTTTTATGAAATACTTAGGAGAAACAACATACATCCTTGGAATCAAGATCATACGTGATAAATCTAAGCGGTTAATTACTCTTAGTCAAAGTGCTTATCTAGAGAAAACCCTAAAGAAATTTAGGATGGAAAACTCCAAGAAGGGGTATACTCCAATGATGGAAAAGCCATACCATAGAAACCCAAGGTGCTAAAACACCTAGTGAGGTACAACGTATGTAGAGAGTTCCTTATGCTTTGGCTATAGTTCAATCATGTATGCGTTTAGATATACTAGACCTGATGTTGCCTTTGCGCAAAATTTGTGTAGTCGTTTTCAACAAAATCTTGGTGAGATTCACTGGACTGCTGTTAAAACTATTCTGAAGTATTTTAAGGAAATACTAAGCATACAGTTCTTGTGTATGGGACAAAACCTGAAGCTGAGCTGAAAGTAACATGTTATGCTGATGCAAGTTTTCAAACAGATAAGGACGATACCAAATCTCAAACAGGATATATGGTCGTACTTAATGCTGGAGCCATAGAATGGAAGAGTGCCAAGCAAAGCACTACTGCTATGTCATTTACAAAATCCGAGTACATTGCTGCTGCTGAAGCATCAATGGAAGCTGTCTGGATGAGGAAATTTATTGATGGACTTAGCGATGTCATGCCATCAAATAAAAGACCTATGGAGATGCTATGTGACAATGAACCTGCAATAGCAATCACCAATGATACCGGTATCTTGAAGGGAGCCCAGACATTTTCAAAAGAAATATCACTACAATCGTGAAGTAATTCAAGAACGTGAGATTGTCCTTAAGAAAGTTCACACAGATGACAACGTAGCTGATCTGTTCACAAAACCAATGTCGCTCAATAAAACTTTTGAACAAGCTATGGCGATTGGGATTGTTCTTGCTAGTAGTCTCATGTAAATCTGTAATGTGTTAGTTAGTATTTGGATAATGGGATGTTAAACAATTGTTATTTCTTTTAAATGGATTAATATACGTGGTATATTGTTTTCATTTTTATAATAATTATGTCCTATATTTGCATGTTTAAATATGTGAATGTTTTTTTAGAATTCTAAAGCTTTATCCATTACCAGTTAACAATATGGGAATATTTTTAAGACAAGGTAAATGTGAGTGTTTGGTTGTATTCTAGAGAATATGTAAAGATGATTCTGCCAACTTCACATGTTATTCAATGAGGTTGAATATTAGATACCCTACCTATGCTAATTACTTTATGGATCGGCGTCATTAGATGCATTAGACATATGGTGAAAGTTATGTTTATCCTTAGACTTGAGATGCAAGCAGATTTTGCATGTATGGATAGCATTTCTTGACTTTAGTCTAACACTATACTGTCAAAGGGTAGTTATAAGGACTATTTTCAAAAATATTTTAAAGTACATGACGAACACTTGTAGTCAAAATAGAATTTGTTCATCCACATGTTTGGGAGTAAGATACTTACTGGGCCCCTCGTTAGGTTGATCAGATATTTGCATGGTTGTGCCCAAAGTGTAGTTAAGATGATTCTTTTTTACGTTTGGTGATCTGAATTCAATACTGATACGAGAAACAAAATCGTTAAATTATGGAATGACTATTGATCCATATTCATATTTAACATTGTATCTGAAACAAAGGGATAGGACTGACATAAACCATGGAAGGCTAAGTTGTTTACCAAAACTGCATACTCAGGTATTTCTAGGAGCATTGATGATGTTGCTAGACTATTAGTTAATTTTAGTATAGTATATTATATGAATGAGACATTCGTAAGTGGGAGCTGTTGGTTTGTCCTCATGTCATATGGATATTTATACAGCTGGAAATAGGTGAGCCTACGGGCTCACACATGTTTACACTTAGATATGATTCTGTTAATGTTTATAATAATATAATTATATATTTATTATTTATATTAATATATGATTTAACGAAAGAACGCTAACGGTCGTTAATTAGTTCGTTATAAATAATTAACAATAAAAGTTTTTTAATTAATGGGTAATTAAATGTAATTAACCATAAATATTAGAAAAGTCTAAAAGTCAACACCAAGGGGGTGTTGAGCTTGGTTCTACCGGCCATAGGCCCAATGGGAGGTTGGATTGGGTTTTGAGCTATCTTTTCCTCCAAGTTATGTATTTTAGGTAAACCCTAAAATCATCTACTATATAAGGAGGACCCTAGAGCTCATAACTCTCATCCTATCATTTCTTCTCTTCTCCTCTTGGCCAGACGAAACATAACAAACCATTAGGGTTTTTCGTTTTTAATTATTCTTGTGTTCTATTGCTCGTTGGTCAAGAACTAACATTCGGGTGATATCGTTTAACGTGTAGTGTAAATACACGTGGAGGTTATTTATTTTAGTAACTAATAGTAGTTTTGGTTAAGCACGATTAAACACATGTGCTTGTACACGAAGACACTTGTATTTCGTCACTAACTTTGTTGCTAAAGGTATGTATCCTTTATTTATGTTTATGTTTTTTATGATTAATTATTTGTGCTATATGTGATCTATATCCGCTGCGTAGCTCGTAGAATATTAGTGTAATATTAGGGTTAATGATTAACCAATTCCAACAATAAGGACTTGTGGTGTAAAAGAATTTGACATTGAAGGGTAAATGATTAAACCGCTGGAAGAGATGATCAAATCGCTAGATGAAATTGATCAAATCGCTGGAACATGCAGCTCAAATCGCCTAGACATTGAAGCTCAAATTGCAGGATCCTTGATGACATCAAATAAAGTTACATTTATACCATCATTTATCCTGAATAAGTTACCACACTTTTATATAATTATTGCAAGAATTTGTACTTAATTGCTTAAAAGTGTTATTTGCAGTAATTAAGGAGTGATTTGTGAAGACATGCTAAAAGGCGCATATTTTGGAGCTAAAACGAAGATATTTGAAGATTGCTTATTTCTGACCAATACGCCGTATCCAGAAAAGAGATACGGCGTATCAGCGCCAACTCTTCACAAGAAAATGCGTACAAACAATTCCCAATATGGCGTATCACTCTTCTACCATACGTCATGTCCAGCTGGATAAACATTCAAAGATACATAGATATTTATATTTTGGGAATGAATATTTTATTGATTATAAACTGTCAAAATTATTTCCAACACTTATAAATAATTTTTAATTAACCGAGTAGTCATCTTTATTATCATTGGTAAAACTAAAGTTATTTCCAAAATTGTTAAAGTCTCCTTTCTTTCTGATTATTTGAACACTACTCTAATCCCTGTGGACGACCTAGTTGTGACAACCATGACGTGAGCAGGTTAGTCAAACCGTTAGTGTTGACTTAGGTGCCTGTTGTAATGTATGGTTTATGTGATTTTATGTGTTTATGTGTGTTTATATGTGTTTATGAGGTGTTGGTAATCAATCTATTGAGTGTGATCATCTCAATGAGATTGGAATGGTGATGAAGTTGGTTGAGTTCATTTCGTTCACTTTTGAGTGACAAGGAAATGATTATTGAGATTTGAGCATTTTCTTGTTAAATGTGTAAGTATTATTACGTATACGTATTTTTGTGTTAGTAATTTAAGATACGTTTAGGTTTTGGGAGTTAAGTTAAGAGAAATGAGTTGTTAAAATAAGAGAGTTTTTGGTAAACTTTCCATATATAGAAAGTGAATTTGGAAATGAAAAGTTATTTTTAGGAAGTAGTTTTCAAGCAAAATGGTTTACCAAATTAGCTTAGGTTTATATAAAACTTAAGGTATTGAAGGTAATTAATTAATAAAAAAAATATATTTTTTAGGCATGAATAGTAAATACGAAAATTAAAGGGAAAATTAGAAAAGAAAAAAAAAGGAAAAGAAACTAGTTTGAGTCCTAATTTAATACCTAGTTATAGTTAATCTAAAACACTTCTAGGTAGTATATAAATACAAAACAAAAATCCCTAACCCCCCATATCAGAA
>BQNB010188469.1:0-11948 GCA_026074375.1 Tanacetum coccineum | reverse complement strand
TATGTTTTATGCCTTTTATGCTTTGATATGACGCCATGATTATGAAGTGATGCCTTTCATCAGAGAGGGGTGTTACAGTACTGCTAGCTTTAACAGAACACAATGAAACAAGAAATAAGCAAATAGGCTAAAACAGATGTTTAACTACCCCTGATAAGCACTCAGGCATAAGAATAAGCAACTAGAATAAACTAAAATGGCAAATAAGCTAAAAAGCTACAAACTGATAAACTATTAAAATTACATTGAAAAGGCAAACAAGCTTAAATAATCTTCACTAAAGATAGTAAATGAAAATGGGCTTAATCTACTCTAAAAAGCTAAGCAAATCTCAAATAAGCATAAATAATAAGCTGATAAGCTAAAATGAACTAACAGTACTAACAGTTTTAATTATCAGTACTAACTTAGAGTTAGTACTGCTAGCTTTGAGTTAGTACTGCTAGTTTTAAAAATCCCAAAAGAGAACTAGCAGTACTAACTATGGGTTAGTACTGCTTGTTCAAAAGAGCCCTTAAGGTTTTCAAAAGTCATTCTTTTTTTTATATTGCAGAAATAATAAGCTGATAAGCTAAAATGAACTAACAGTACTAACAGTTTTAACTATCAGTACTAACTTAGAAATGTGACACAAACTATTTTCAAACTAACAACTAAGCAAGATAAGCACTAAACATTACGATAAAGTATAAATAAGCAAGTATAGGTAACAAATAAGCACTCTAAGCACTTCTACAGTAAATAAGCAAAATAAGAAAAATAAAAACTTACAACTCCCTTGCTCAAAACAAGGTCAAACAAAGAATCTACAAGCTCTAGCTTGTATAGAACAAGCTAGTGAGAGTCCATAAGCCCATCCAGAACTGGCTTATCTTCCATAAGCTGTGGTATATTTGAGTGTGGACTTTTTAGTGATTTTACTTAAATTCTTAGTATTTGAGTTAAGATAAATGACTTATATGACTTTATAAGACTTGAAACATATTAAGCAAAGCTTTTAACAAAGGAAATACAGAGAATCAAGAAATGACTTAAAAACTCTAAATTTGCATTAAGACGAAAGTTAAAGTTACAAGACTTGGAAAAATAAAATTGCATAAAAAAAGAAGCTGAAATTTAACTAAGAATTAGATATAAAAAAATGACGACTAAAAAAACCATCCTTTTCTTGGGTTACAATGGCCCTATTTTTACTAAAACGAATTAAGTCAATGTAGGGACGAAAAACCCAAGTGTGCTTGTTTATGTGAGATGATTCTAAAACAAACCAGCCTTAATTTCTTTTGTGCTTCTTTTGAGTCAATCACAGCCATCAAAAAGCTTAGAAAGTAGTGGGATTGCCAACTTGGCAATTATTTATGGGGAGGTGGTGATAGTGGAGGTGGGGGGAATGTTTTATCCAGGGTGTTGAAGGGTTGCAGGGTAAAAAAAGGTGAAGGGAACCCGTGATCTTGTATTGGGTTTAGTTGGGCGGGAAAAATGGTTTTGGGCAAGTTGGCAGCTTTGGCCCCTCATCTCATATATATTCACTGCAAATTTCGTCCTTGTAATAAAACAAGTTTGAAGGTTTGGCATAATTGCCCCTTCAACCTATACATACTAATTGCAAAATTCGTCCCTTTATGATACAACTTTAGGGGCTTGGCAGAACTGGCCCCTAAAGTTATACTTCACCCAATTTGCAAGTTCAGCCCTTGTCTTTTTATTCTTGTAATACAACTTGAGGTTTGGTAATTTTAGTACCTCAAGTTGTATTTTCTTCACTTGGTAGACTTTTGACTTTGTCGGGGTTGATTTTCCTGACTTTGACTGACTTTGGCTTCTCTATCTTGTGCTCAATTTATTGTTTTTGGCTTTGTTTTCGTCTGTGTTTGATATCCCATTTCCTATACGCAATACAAATGCAAAACATACAAATACAATGTATTTTTGGTACGTTTTTAGTCATTTAAGTCCGTTTTTAATGGAAAATGGTATGTGTAATTAAGCACATACCAAAATCCCCCATACTAAGATATTGTCGTGTCCTCACGCAATGTTATGAAGTAAACACTTAAGAAACCAAGAATCTTAATCCCCCTTGACTAATAACCTCAAAAAGTAGCTAAGTGTTCGTCAAGGGGAACTAAAGAATCAATAGCTTCGACAAGTCCCGTTTTCACCAATTTTTTATATGTACACTAACTATCCCTAATATTTTTGGATTTTTCTCCTTTTTTCTTTTCTTAACAACCTGTATTGAACTTCCTTTATATATTAACACTGTATCATAGAAATGAGAAGCGCCCATAGAATAATCATATGGATGTCCTGACGGATAAATTCATCGTTCCCCCGATCTTTTCACTAGTCCACTTAGCTAAGCGTAAAAACTGAAATCACGCTAAGTAACAATTAAAGATGCTAACACTACATAAACACTATTACTTTCAACTTTTTGCTACCCGATAATATATCCAATTAGAGTGATTGTGCTTAATTTTAAGTAACTTTAGATCGACAGTTTAGAAAGTAGTATAGTTTATGTGCATAACGATATTTCTGAAGAAATCTGGGGAAAGACAGATCACGCCACCAACCAGCATAGTACTCTGAAAGAACCTAGCCGAGTTCGACTTAGTTTATCAGGTTTGATACCTCACAGCAGGAGAAATGGTTCGCATGTAATAGCATGATACTCCACCCTTTTAGACTGAATTTCTTAAGATTACTGCTAAAATAATCAATACTACTCAAAGCATGGAACAAACATCAAAAAATTAAATGAACTCATTGGGTGTCGATTATTCCATGTAACGACCTTTCTTACTCGGCAACAGTCCCAGCCTCATCAGCTAAGTGCCTAGGATTTTTGACACCACGAGAATACTTAATCGAAATAACTACCGACGTGCAAACCAACAACTTTATGAAGTCTCAAAAGCAAGTCATTCTTAGTTTTCAAAATTATACATCAGTTGTTAAAAAAGAAAATCCTAACCATTAGAATTTTCATTTATTGTCTATATACTATACTAAACCGTCATCATTTACATGACTACAACCTCGCCACTGCCTCCGACAAGATGTAGTGACTTAGTCTGACGACGGTTTCTTATTGATAACACTTACGAATGCACTTTGGCATTTATTATCTCACTATGGGCCTTGTTTTGAAGACTGCAACATCGGTTGTGAGCCGGCAAGATGCAATAAACCTTTATCAGCCCACAGTTTATATGATTTTATTATTATTTTTTTAAAATTTTTTTTTTTGCAATTTATTTTCCGTAATAGAGAAAATTTCATTTTAAAAACTCAAGTATACAGCTGAACTAAGATGAATAATTCGTTTCCGTTCCCGAAAGAGCATCTTTTAGAAAACGTCGGTTTAAAGTTAAAGCAAAATTAAGCACGTTTATTAGTCAGGTTAAGAGCTTCTGGGAGAAAAAGCGACAAGTTACACCTATAAGCTTTTAAGATTTCCAAATAATCCTTTGTTTAGTCACCTACAGTTTGTACACACACAATCATTATCCCGTTCTTTGCAAATTTAATAATCCCTAATAAAAGCGATCCGCGATGCTGGACCCTAAAAAACATTCCGTTTATTAAAATGTTAAGGGACAAAGCTAGGGCTCAACACGCCTGATCGAGTCAAAATTTATTCTCATTCTACCCATTGAAAAAGTCAAAACTGTGACAAAATACTTATTTTATTTTTGAAAATTTTAAATTTTTTTTTTGGGTATTTTTGCAAACATTTTGGTGGTAAAAACAGGATTACGTGACAACAACGCTGCAGGCCAAAAATCAAAATCGAAGATCCCACCCAATACTATAAATAAAACATCGTCCTCGATATTTTGAAAGGGGTACCTACGTAAATCTAAGGCCGTTTATTAAAAACACTTATAACTACATAATACTACTACTGATAAGCATAGGGTGCCTCCCACGAAGCGCTTGTTTAAGGTCGCTATGCTTGACCCGTCCCCGAATTTATATGTCTAATGGGAACGTCTGGAGATCTGGGACTACCTCAGTTGGTACGTCCCCTCCAAAGTAGTGCTTTAAACGATGACCATTTACATTGAATATTTGCCTGAGTTTTTGGGATACTCGACAGTGCCAATATATAGAAAAAACTTGGGTTACCGTGAATGGTCCATCCAGCGGGGTCTTAGAGCTTGCCGAGAAAATCTTCAATCTAGAGTAAAAGAGGATGACTCGATCACCGACGTGAAAACGCGGTTTTTGATCTTGGAAGTCATGGATTCTCTTTGTTTTTTCTTTGTATATATCAAAGATTTTTACATAGGCATGATCATGTATTTCATAAGTCTTATATTAGATTGAACTTTTCTGTGATCACAAGCCGCGTTTTGATATCAAAGTTTTTGTACGCTTAAGGGCCCAGTAAGGCTTGTGCTCCAACTCAAACCGGTAGATGACATGCCCGTCCATAACAAGCTTATATTAGTGCACCCGATGGGTGTTTTGTAAGCTGTACGGAATGCCCAGAGAGCGTTCATCCTGTTTATCCGACCAGAGGCACGTTTATTCCGCCCACGGTCCGCTTTCAGAATTCGTTTTCAAGCTTGATTCGATATCCTCAACTTGCCAGCTTGTTTGTGGGATGAAACGCGTGGAGAGACGATGAGTGACTGTTATGCTATATCATTTCTTTCTGCTGACAAAGTCATTTCTTCTGCTGATATAGTTTCATTCTGCTGATAGTAATATACATCAAGTACTTTATTTCTGCGATAGTTAATCATTTGCTGATAGTAATATGTTTCTGCTGATAAGACGCAGTCTTGTAATAGTTAGTTAGGCTATGCATGAGAAATGTAGGTAAGTGATAATGCATAACAGGTCAAAAGCCCTTTTAGATAGATTGCCGCTAGGGTTTTCACTAGTATATAAGAAACCCCGCAATGTGGAAAGCACACCTCTAGGATCTCATAAACACATTCAATAGTTAGTTAAATTTTAATGTATTGATCAATAATGATCTGTTTACTTCTATATTATCTCTGTTATCATTCTTCATAATTTCATGTTAAAGATTCCGCATATAGCTTGGTATTCCAGACCAAGGAGCCTCTCTTGTAGATTACTTGCGAAAGTTTATCTACCAACTACCACCCTTAACAGGCTAGAAATCTAAAACTACTTGGATATCCACAAGTGGTATCAAACCTTTTGAGAGTCTCTGAATAAGAAGAATTACTGTCATAACCCTAACCCAAATCAATCTCATCAAAAATCCCTTATACAGACTCATCATGACTATTGAATCAGGCCCTTTGGGGAAGTTGTCAACCATACCTTACCTCAAGTCACCACTGTTAATAACACAGCAAAGTTCCCCTATCTTAAGTATTTGAGATAATGATTGTTTGGCAATGAAGATGCAAAACTACATCAGTAGTACTGATCTTCAATGCTGGAATGTAGTTATGAAAGGAAACCATGCAAGACCAACCACTACTGACTCCAATGGAAAAATAGTGTATCGGGATCCTGTTTCTGCTGATGAGTACTTGGTTCTTCAGAGAGAATCTAAAGCTCGATCCACTCTGATCTCTGCACTTCCAGATGAACACATGAGTGATTTTAATCACATGATTGATGCTAAAGACATCTGGGATGCCATAAAAGCCAAGTTTGGATCGAAATAAGAGTCTAGAAAACTCCGAAGATAATGTTAAATGCAAGCATTTGCTGATTCAAGATGACATCAGAAGCAGTGGCTGGATAAAGCTATGAAAGTATGCAAAAGATGCCACAGTTCAGATGAATAGTTTTGAAAATCAAACCTGAAACAAGAAAAGTGAATATGTTGTTTTCTTAGAGCCATTTCAGAATCCTGGAGACAAGTTTCTCTCTCTTTAAGAGCAAGAGGAGGATTGGATCTTCTCACCTTTGAAGATCTCTACAGCAAACTTAAATTCCTAGAAAGTGATGTAAGAGGGTATGCAAGACCCTCTCATGCTGCTTTTGTAGGATCATCCAGTACATCTCAAGACAAGCCTGCTGTTCATGGGTCTAACAGCAGCAGTAGTTATCCATCTTACTTTCCATCTCCACAAACATCATCAAATGAGCACTCTATAAAAGTGTCCAAGGTTGTTGATGATGTTGTCTACAGTCTTCTTGCTGATCATGAAAAGGATCAACAGCTTTGTTTTGATGATCTTGATCAATTAACAAACAAGACTTGGAGGAGTATGACTTGAAGCATCAGATGGCTATGCTTTCTATTAGAGTTCGCAGGTTTGAAAAGAAAGTAGGAAGAAAGATCAAATTTAATGGAAGGGAAAGTGCAAGGTTTGACAAGCAATTGGTTAAATGCTACAAGTGTCATCAGAAGGGGCACTTCTCTAGAGAGTGTAGAGCACCAACCTCTCAAACAGAATACTCTACATACAAAGCTAGGGAAGAAAGGAATTCTCAGCCTGATAAGAAGGCTTTGGTATCTGTAGATGGATGTGGTGTTGTGAATTGGGACAGTATTCCAGAGGATAATGAAGTGGAAACAAGATCTTTGGATGTTTATGGAATGATGGCTAGTATGTATGATGAGTCAGATTCTGAAGATGATGTTTCTGCTGAAGAGTGTGTTCCTGCTGAAGTTGTGATTTCTGCTGATGATGTTGTAGATTCTGCTGAAGCTGTGGATTCTGCTGATTATAGTGTTTCTGCTGGTGGTGCTCAAATTAGTGATCAACCACTTGCATTTGTTGGAGAGGTACATTCATGCTCTTTGTGTCATGACTCTAAATATCATTCTATTTTCAAACAGTATTCTGACCTAAGGAATCAATTTGATGCAACTGTTATTTCATTAAATTCTCACAAAGAAGCTGTTAAAACATTTGAAAGACAAATAAAACACTATCAAAATAATCAGTTAGCCTATGAGGAGAAAATAAGAGTTTTGTCATATGATCTAGCAGATAAATCAAACATTCTTGAGTATAAGGAAAAACTTATTAATCAAGCCTCTCAAGAAAAACAAGAGTTGTTGGCTAAATTAGATAAAGAGTTAGCTAATCAAGAAAAATGGAGCAAACATGGACAAAACTTGTTTAAATTAATAGATAGCTCTATGACTGCTAGAACTAAAAAGGGATTAGGCTTTCATAATTTGGTCGGGGGATGAATGAATAGGGGTTTTGTAACTCGATTTAGTGTTCTTACCACTGATTTAGAAGACATAGGAGCAAACCCTATTTACAATAGGTTTGACAAAGTTGACCATATAAAGGCAGTTCCCCCACCTATGACAGGGAACTATAAGCCTACCTCCAATGCTTCTGATGATAATGAGATAGTAAGGGAATATGGGAAACAGACTAGTGAGACCACTAAAATCAAGACCCCTACGGGCAGTCTCGCTAATTCTAATGATTCTGCCTTCTTTGATTTTAGTGACATGTCTTCCGAACCATCTCCCAAAGACTTCTCCTCATTTGATTCTAGCAATGGGGAGTTGTTTCTGAACCCATACCAGTGATAAGGATTCTAAGACTCTACTAGTGTCATTCCACTGTAAGTGCTCTGAAGAAACAAGAGTCACTGGAAGTATTTTAGGTCCTTATGTGTCTAATGCGTCTGTTCCTAGTGTTTCTTTTTCTTGTAATTCAAAAACAAAGTGTGATAATGTTGGTTCTTTGAATAAGAGAAGTCTTTTCAGCAATCATAAATCTTCTACTTCTAAATCCTGTTTTGTTTGTGGAAGTACCAAGCATCTTATAAAAGACTGTGATTACTATGAGAAACGATTGGATAAAGGGAGGGGTTCAAGAAATAATGACTCAAAAAGGAAAACACCTACGGACGTTTCTTTTCTGGTGATAGGTCCAACCACCATTCTGCTGAAACCCCTATTATCTCTGGAATTTCCCAATTTTGCTGATACGGGTAAGCCCATTTGTTCTGATTCTTACATTTCTGCTGATGTTTCTGGTTTCTGCTGATGTAACTTCAATGTGCTGAACATGCTGTTCTTGCTGAGTTTTTAAAATTGGGGGTTAAAATTGATAATTTCAGAAGAAAGTATCAACTAGCTATTTTTCAAAGAAGTTAAAATTGATATCTTTGAAAAGAAAGAGTTGATTCTTCAAACGGATCCGGCTTTTTGGAGTGAGTTCTTAAATCCGGTGATATAGTTGGCAACTTGCTCATAAGTTGTATGGTTTTCACTCACCATATCACGTCGTGTGAAGAGTGGCTAGCCCATAAGTTCACGGCTTGTATGGTAAAGGCAGTGGACACCCATGATTTGAGATGGTTGGCCACTCTATACCAAAAAGTGAACTTCGTGTTCCCAACTCACCTGGTTTTGTATGTTCGAATTATTTTGGAATCGTTTCAATCCACCATGGATATTCTTAGTAGTAAATCAAGTATTGACTACCCAAGAGTGTTAAAAAGCGAACGGCTACTTGGTAAAGCGCTTCTCAAATCCGTTTTATAGCGGTGATAGGTCGCTAAAACTTATCAGGGTAACTCAACTTACCGATGTTTCACGTACTGATTAGTTGAGACGGTTATCAATCCACCGTAGATATTCTTTCTTTTCGGTATCTAAGGATTGACTAGCCCACCAGGGTACGGCTGGTGGTAAAGGCCATCTCAATTACCGTTGATGGCTGTAATGACTTGCCAAAAGTCATATAGTTTGCAACTCACTATGTTTTCTGTACTGAGAGTTGATGGGGTTTTCAGTCCACCTGAGGATACACAACCTTACTGGATACCAAGGACTGGCTAATACATCCAGGAGTTTACTGGCACTCCCGAGTTTTAATGTACTGTAAAGGAGACATCAAATCCATTTTACGGTTTCTGTCGATGATTCGCTATCCCTCATTGGAAGTGATGAGGCAGTTTGGAAAAACTTTTGTACATACTGCATGGTAAGCATGGTGTTCCAAACATGTATTCTGTAAAGACTATGCTTGTCCTTTCACTTGTGCTGGATTTGATACATTGCTATATTTTTACATTGTTGCTGAACATTCTTTCAAGACTCAACAAAGCCAAGCAAGGCTGGCTTCTAACTGTTGCTGTCGCTGCAAGTCATCCTTGCTCACTTCTGTGTGCATTCATATAGTGTTGCTGTCATTCCTCCAGGGTGCTGAAGATATGATCTATTACTGAAACTGGACAATAACAAGTTACATCCAAGTTTAGGGGAGATGTTAGATATATCAATTTTCTGCTGTCTAAGGGTCATTTCTGCTGATATATAGTTTCATTTCTTTCTCTGCTGATAGTATATCAAGTACTTCATTTCTGCTGATAGTTTAATCATTTATGCTGATAGTAATATTGTTTCTGCTGATAACGCAGTTTTTGTAATAGTTAGTTAGGATATGCATGAGAAATGTTAGGAAGTGATAATGCATATCAGTCAAAACTCCGATAGGATAGAATTAGGGCCGCTAGGGTTTCACTAGATATAAGAAACCCACGGCAATGTGGAATGGCACACCTCTGAGATCGCAAAAACACATTCCAATAGTTTAAGTAATTTTTAATTATTGATCAATAGTGGTCTGTTCTTTCTTATTATCTATGTTATCAATTATTCATATTATCAAGTATAGATTCCGCATAATAGCTTGGTATTCACCAAGAGCCTCCTTGTTAGAATTACTTGCGAAAGTTAGCTACCATCAACCCTTAACATCCCCCACGTGCTACAAAGATCCTATTACTGGATCTCCATTTCGAGCTTATGTTATATTTTTTTGAGCCAATATCCATTAACCATCTGAAATATCACGAACAACAACACAACAAACACAATACATTACACTAAAAAGATCATTATCAAAATTCACCTTCACTCTTAAAGGCTAGTATTGAATTTTAATGACTATAGAGACTTTGTATGATGTTATTTATTTGGAATTGAAGTAGGCTTTCATGAGGAGTGTACTTATTTTGTCTTCGATTCTTTTTTTTATCTACAACGACTCATGACTTGGCTTCGTTGCATATACGGTTTGTGATGAAGACTTGGATATCTAAATTGGCTTTTGTGATTCTTTCTCTCTATACCCACAAAGTAACTATCACTTTAAGGAGTGACATTGTAGTACTTAGTGTCTCACTAGTTGAGGAGCTTACAGAGGTATTGTATTTTAATATATTTTTGGGTTAGTATAATGGTACTTAGAGATTTTGCCTCTGCACCATTCCTTCGTCGACGTCGGATAGTACAAAGATTAAGTCACAAGTCCTAAGATTTTGCTCATTCTCGGGTTCGTTTCAATTCGGTTTGTCCCCATCAGTGGTCAACAGGATTAGCCCAACAAATAGATAAGTGATTAAAATATTGTTGATCAAGAGAGATTTGAAAGAGAGTATTTTTTTTTCTTTTTTGACATATTTCTCATATAGTATTGCTTATGCACTCACTGTGCTATGACTAAGTAGTCCTAGTTGTGTGAATGTACACATGAGCATGATATTCCTCATATAGGTCATCATTCTGGAAGGAGAAAATGTGTACATCCGGTTCACTCCTAGTTAATTTTTTTATTTGATGTTACCATTTTTTTACTACATAGAGGGATAAATTGCTTACACTCGGGACTTAGTTGACTTTGGTGTAGCAATTCATACCATCACTTTCATGGAGGGAGAAAAGTGCAGTTCGGGGTCTTAATTGATTTTAGTGCTATGGTTTTGACTTTGGTAAAGGGATAAAGTATGTACTTTGAGACTGGAATGCTTCCTAAGTAAGACAATGTTAAAGATATCATCCCCTCCCACATAGTATCCTAAATGAGAAAGGAGGTCTTTTAGAAGAATAGTGCATTAATTCTTATCAGTCTCAGGGATGTTTGTTTGGGAGGGAGCTGAAGAAAAATAAGCCTACTAGTTGGGAGGGAGTAAAAACTCAACTAGATTCAGTGTTGTCGTCTGCAAGCTGAAGACATAAAGTTATAGTGTGTAGTATATTGGATATCACAATACAAGCTTAGGAATGATGGGTTGGCCAAATTTCTAGAGAGAGAAAGTGACTAGTCTAGTGAGAGAAAACACCTTTAAGTGTGTGTATTATCAAATGAACAACCAACCCCTTCCCATGGCTGGAAAGGGGTATTTATACAAGTGTTTTGGTGCCCCTAAATGGGCCATGGAGTGGGCTAACAAGTGGGTAAAGACCCGGCCCAACACCATAAGTCGTACGGTAACTAAGAGATTAAAACTAAGACTATCAGCAAACCTATGCTAGATATAACACGGGGTGACCGAGTCTTTTACTTGGATTTTCATAATCCTAACAGTTGCTTACTCTTGCTTGCTTATTGATTAGATCCTATTTGTTTAAGTTTTTCACTAAAACTGCATATTTTAGCATTTTATAGCTTTTACTCTAGCCTATTGTTTTGTGCTTATTTGTGGTTGATTAATGCTTAAATGTCCTCAATGAACTTAATTCATCATCTGTTTGCACAAATCTCAGCTTATTTCAAGCTTGATTAGTTTAAAAATGGTAAAACAGTTTTTAAAGGGGTGTTTAGCACAAGCAGTGGTAACTATGGTTACCACTGCTTGAGCTTGTTTTGGCATTTAAGCTAAATTCATTAAGCTCTAATTAGGTCCTTTGATAAGTTTTAATAAGTTTTTATGGTTCACATTTTAGTTTTAAGGTATTGTCTATTAAATTTTTAGAAACTGTGTGTTTTTACTTATTCAAACTACTTATTTTTAGATTTTACTTATAAGTAGCTTTTAAGGCTTGGAATTTGTTCTAAAATAGTTGATTATGCATAAGAATGAATGAGTGTTAGGCCTGCATTTGACAATTGTGGTTTAGACATAATCTGTCCTTTTTTCTAATGTTTTTAGTTAAAGTTTATTATTTAGCCAGTTTTAGAACTTAATTTTAAGTTAGTGTTAGGTTGTTTTAGGTTCTGAAATTTCTTACACAAGCTCCT
>BQNB010188466.1:0-11948 GCA_026074375.1 Tanacetum coccineum | reverse complement strand
CAAGCTACTTCTCTTTTAAGAACTGCAACTTCTTCACTAAAAAGAACCTCATTCTTTCTATATGTGATAAGTTGTTCTTCTACTGTTGCTAAACCTCTTTTATAAGTAGCTGCTGTAAATTCAGTTTGATTAAGCTTAACAATCAAATCATCACGCTGTTTCTTAAGAGTTTCATATTTTTTCAGACAAGTTTTAGAGCAAGTTTTATCAGTGTATACCTTTGAGTCTGAAAACGCCATTAGAGCCATGTTTGTCTGAACTTGTTCTTCTGCCATGTCACTCTAATCAAAACCTACACCATCTATAGCCAACATTGCCTTTGAAGATGTATCTTCATTGTTTCCCTGCTTCCTAGTGTTGTCTTGATTTCCGAACTAACCCTCCTTGCTTCTTGGTACTCTACATTCCTTGGCAAAGTGTCTCATCTTATGACAGTTGAAACACTCTACCTTGGATTTATCATACCCAGCAGTATCATTAGCTTTAATGATAATTTTCTTGCATGTCCTCTGATAGTACCTCTTTGCTCTCATACTTAGCAAAGAGAGCTGCCACTTCAAATCCATTGCTTCCAGATCATCTTCATGAATTTGCTCTAAGTCTTGCTGTAGGAGATTAGAACCACTGGGATTCTCAACCATGAAAGCGTACACAGCATTATCACTAAAGCTAGCAGTACGAACTTGAGGACTAGCAGTGTTAACATCAGGGCTAGCAGTACTAACTTCATATGCAGGCATAGCAGTGTTAACATGATTAGTACTGCTAGTGCTTAGAGCAGTCATAAAGGCTAAGTTTTAGGCACCACTATTTGCACCAACAAATTTCTTTACCTTTTGTTCAATAATTTTGAAGTTGTTGTACAAATCATCAATGCTCATAGTTTTAATTTCAGGCTTATTCATCCATACTACAACATGAGTGTTCCACTCAGGGGGAAAGCTGCTCAAAATTTTTGAATTTAAGTCTTCTTGAGAGATGACCACACCCAAAATTACAAGCCTAATGACAATCTTCTAGAGCCTGTTGAAAATAGAGTCAAGAGACTCTGTGCTTGATGCACTGAAATTTTCATATTGTTGCTTCAAAAGTGTCTTATGAGTTTTCTTTGTAGCTTCATTATGTAACACCCCCATTTTTACATATAGCAGCGAAAGCTAATCTGAGGTATTACTTCTTGGATACAACAATCATAATCATAGAAAACGACTTAAAAGAGATGTTTGTTCAAAAGATACGTTATCATTCATTTCAAATCAAAGTTTTACAACGGCAGGTCCCAAAATCTAGTTACATACAATGTGAATGATAACAAGTTTTAGCCATCTTCAAGTCCATGCCACTCTGTGCCATTAGTTGCTCAATTACTTGAGATAAACATGCTAAAAAGTCAACACAATGGTTGAGTGAAATTCATAGGTTTGAAATGTAATAGTTGAATACAAGTCATCATAAGTAATTGTTATAAAGGCAGTGTCATAGTAATGCGTTATAGTGTGGTATTGGGTTATGTTGTTATACACCGGTTATTTTTAATAATTGTAATGAATACAATTATCATGGGAAAATGGTATTGCATGTATAATCTTATGGTATAATTGCGTTATTGTCTCACTAAGAGTATGTAGAATATACTCTTTAGTACTTAGAAGAATATCAATGTAATAGTAAATTGTGATGCAGTAGAATGAATGAACAATGAATATAACCAAAAAGCTTCAATATTATTATGATGAATAACATAAGTACTCTGTCTGGTACTAGGGTTTACAACCTTAAAGCTATGAATGTGTCTATCGTGATGTCTTTACAACCATAACCTATCCTTTTATACACCAAGGAGTCCTTTACAAGATAACTACAAATCTTCTAAACTTCTATAAGATATCAATCATATCTTCTAATTATATAGGATATACATTGAATCAGTCCATACATATCACAAAACATGCTTTTATCTCTTCAATAGTTGTAATCTTCATGCAGCAGTACAAAATCCTCCAGCAGTATTAACAAAGCTTTTTAGTATGCCAGTACTACTGTATATTCTGGCAGTTACTAATAGTAGTACTTTTGTTATAATATTGAGCAGTATTAAGTATTGGCTTGGCAGGAGTAAGTGTGTAGATATTTAATTCCCAATATCCTTTTCTAGAATCGTCTCTCACCAACTATAAATAGAGGTAGTCACACAAGGAGTTAGCTATCTAGTTTTAGTAGTAGTTTTAGCTTAAATTTTATGCCTATTGTATTTTCTTATTGTATTTTTGTTTTAAAACCTTGTAGCCTCTTTTCAATTAATAAAAGTTTAGTTTCTCTTTTAATTGTGTATTGAATTTATGTTTTTACTTTTATGCAGATTTGTTTAAAATGTGTTTGGATTTTACTTAAATAAGCAATAAGCTCTTATTACCTTAATAAGCTAATACTTATTCAGTTAATCTATTAAGCTTTCTTATAGCTTAACTGAATAAGCTTTGTCACTTAAATCACCTTAAAAGTCATCAAAAGCTTAGTATGGATGATAAGCCAGAAATGGAAGGGCTTATAGGTCTTTACCAGCTTATGTAAATAAGCTGGAGCTTGTAGATTGAGCTCTTAGAGCATTTATAAGTCCTTGTTTTGAGCAAAGGACAAGGTATTATCCCTTTTACTTTTTAGCTTAATTTCCTTAGTAGCTTATTAAACTGCTTATTCTATGCTTATTATTGTTGAAATGTGCTTATTCTGTCTAAAGTTAGCTTATTATATCTTAAATATCTAGTCTACATCATTACAATTAGTTTAATTTGAGAGTTATAAAAATCTGCTCATTTAGAAGTCAAAACTGCTAATTAGTCTAGCTTATAATCCAGTGCTTATTTCTCTTAGGATTTTTCTTATTTGTTATTGTTATTCATTAAACTTAATTTGTTTTCATAATTTGAGGGTTATTAAGGTTTGTTTTATCTTTTAAATGGAATTTCTAGTTTTAAAGGGGTGTTTGGGATAAGCAGTTGTAGTGTTATAAATAGTGTTCAGCTTGCTTTTAGGGATCAAAATGGTTTTCAAAAGCTCTTATTAAGTCTAAAAATAAGTTTCCATAATCTCAAAATAAGATTTGTTAAGTTTTGAAGTTTGTTTTATTAAAAATTCAACTCTGCAAGATCAATGGCTTTTCAAATAGCTAATTTGTTGAATTTCTTAAAATCCTACTTGAGGTGTGGTTTTTGTGCTAGAAATTGGTTTCATTAGCATTATCATAAATCTGTTTTGAGTAGTATACCTTAGAATAGCCTTTTGAGAACTTTAGATCAAAATCAGTCAAGTATTCATAGGTTTGTTGGTTTGTTCTTAAGAGTTTGGAATTTCAGATCATTAGTGGTTAGATTCTAGCTGAACTTTGGTTAATTTTGATTATATTTAGCTTATTGTAGTATGATTTCAATATGTTTTAAGTTTTTAGTGTGTCAAAACCATGTTTGAGTCTTAAAATTCAGCTGCAAGTAGTCAATTTATCACAAAAAGTCCAAAAACATGTAGAGTAAACTGTCATTTTCATAATACTTTTCTAGCTTATTTCCTAAACTAATTTGCTTAATTCTAGCTTTAAAATGGTAATTGAGTCTAGCCCTTAATCTGTTTTTAGTTTTTAGCTTATTTCTAGTGCTTATTAGTCCTAATTCTAAGCTACAAATTTGATCAAAATCCTTTAAAAGCCTAATGGAGTTAACTGTCTTATTGCTTTTAACTGCTTTTCAGCTAATTAAATCTGCTTATTTTTAGTCATAAATGTTTATTGAGTCTAGGTCTAGGTTTGGTTCTAGCTTATTTGTTGATCCCAATAGAATAGGTCTTTAATCCCTTAGTTTGTATAAGGTATAGTTATGCAAGATAAATCTAACACAACTATAGTAGAAACTTTGATTGTGAATATCAAAGACTATGCGGAATCTAGTCAATGATACTAAGAAGAATTACAATGAAACAGTAATAACAAGATCAATACTAACAGTTTACTAAACTTTCAGCATCAATATAAAATGAACACTCTTAATAGTGTTAGGGTTACAAAATCTTGAAGCTATGAAAAACACTATGAACTTTGATATGATTTGATATGATTTTTGTACATAGAACTCTATACCCTAGGACCTCCTTTTATACACCAAGGAGTCCTAACAGGCTTACAATCATTTTCCCAAGTTATCATGGTTATCTTCTATAACATATAAGTTATATGGATTTTTTACAAAATTAATCTCATTTACTTTATCCTGTAAGTAATCTTGATTAACTATCTTCATCTTTTTCATTCTTTCTTTGTCTTTATCCTTCTGACAGTAGAAACTCTTCTAGCAGTTGTAATCTTTCAGCAGTTGTAACCAGCAGCATTAACTGTGTACAAGCAGTAGTAACTACTTAGAATATTTTCTTCATTCTTCATCAGCAATACTAAGTTACACTAGCAGTACTAACTTTATGCTAACAGTTGTGAATTTACTCAAGAAGTACTAACATATACTAGCAGTACTAGTTTTGACTTAGCAGCAGTAACTCTAAACTTAGCAGCAATAACTTCCACATTCGCTTCTCAAAAAGTCTTTTAATCCCAAACATTCCTCCTAAACTGATGTTCATCTTCGGAATCTTCAAGTTCTTGATTAAAGCTTTCATTTCACTAGGAGGATGCTTTCAAAACATTTTCTAGGATTCTTGATTTATTTTGTCATGAGCTTAAGAAGGTTGATAGCACTTTTTATGCAATGGTCAGTTTGATGCTTCTTGTTGGCATTTCAGTGATCGTTTGCAGGTGTAAGTGGATATCTCTTTTCTACCAACATAAAGATATGCAGATTTTGAAATCTCACAAAATGTTTGTCTTTTTTTTTTTTTTTTTTTTTTACTCCATTGAGATAATAGCCTTCAAAATGTCTACTTTGTGTACTTGTAGTTTCCTCACACTTCACTTTCACATCAGGTTCAAACATCACTTTCAGATCACCCTATAACACTCTTTCATATGCCTCCTCTGGCCTTGTTAACCCATATTTAGCTTTAACCAACTTCTAGAGAGTTTCCAAGTCTTCTTTGTCAATATTCTGAAGCATCTTAATCATTGATGAGTACCTCTTTGAACTTCCATCAGCTCTTATGATTTGAAAGTATCCCATCTTTTCTTCTTTGATGATTTTCCAGTCAACAACGATTGGAGGCTTAGTGGCTAGAGGTATAACATCAATTTCTACCTCATCATCAGGAACTATCTCCATATGCTTTTTCATCTCTGCTTCATCATCTACTTCAGCTTCTACATTCTCATCTAACTTATGCTTCTTTAAATTTTCAAATTCAAGTTCTTCTCCTGCTCTTTTAGAACTTCCTTCTGTTCTTGTCTCACTTCCTTTCACCAACTCTGTATCCATGTCTACAAATGTGTTTACCCTTTTCATTTCTTTGTCAAATAACATCTGAATATCTCAAGCTTTTGGTTTCGAGTTGATTGTGCTAGTATCCAGCCATGTTTTTTAGATAAAGGAGACTTTGTATTTCTCTTTTGAAGCCTTAGTTGGTGGTTTCTTCTCTGCTCTTTTGCTCTGAGTCTTGCAAAATGCTTCTTTCTTTATTACATGAGCTCACAAACATCTAGACTTTTCTTCAATAGTCAAGTCTCCTTTGTCTTATTTTTTTTTTATTTTTTTTTTTTTTTATTTTTTTTTTTTTTTTTATGCCTATAATCTTGCAGCTAGCTCATAATCTGCATACCAATCTTATGCTTTGAAAATCTTCCCAATCAGCAATGTTTCATTTTCTTCCTTTGTCTTGCAAGGTCCATCTGATTCTTCATAATTCAGCATTCTAATTAAGCTTGAAGTTTTTTGAGGCAAACCTCTTATCAAACATAATTTGACTTCTTTCTTCTTCAAAGGTTTTTCAGGCTCAACCATTTTTCCATTGCATAAGCCTTTAAGTTTTGCAAATAAACTTTGTTTAGCATCCTAATTCGTAAACAACACTGTCACCTCTCCTCATAGATAGCATCATCTGCTACAGGTGCTATAGAAACACTAGACTGAGGTATCTGAGTGTCCTTTCTCCTTGTCCTCTTTGGCTTTTGTTTCTTCTGGGGTTTAGATGATGATGGTTGAGTAATGGTGGGTGTGTGTTGGGGATCAGTAGGATTAGCTGAACCTTCACCCATTTCTTGTTGAGCTTGATCCATCATGGTTGGAAATTAAGGTGTTATATTTCCAGAGAATCCTTTCCCAACCCTTTTCATGTTCCTAAAAACCTTCTTTGTGTGGGAGGGTGTGACATAAATTTCATCATGGGTAGACATATCACCAATTTGTTGATTAAAAAAGACTTGTACAAACCTTGGATACATTAGAAATTTATTCTCATTATTCAAGTTCTTCACCATATTTTCAAAGATGTACTTTAAAAAGTTAAACTTTTAGTTTGTGGCTAAGCAGATTAATGTAGAGGCCATAGTGCTACTATATTCGTTCCATGCAGTAGTCTTAGCACTTAGGCATTGCAGAATAGTATGAATCATAAACTTCCATTAAGGAGAAAAGAAAACTTTATAAAATGTAAGCTTCTGTGAAAGTTTTTCATACCTCATTCTTGTCAGTTCTTTAAAAATTGCAGCATTGGGTAGACAATCAATTCCTTCAGTATCTTTTAGTTGAAGATCTCTTCTTATACTTGCTTCAGTGATGATCACCTTCTTCCTATCCACTAGGGCTTGTAATTGTTCTTCCCTATTAATAGTTTTTGCTTTAGCAGTAACCTAGAATTACTCAATGCATGAAGTATAGATTTTAGGATTGACCGTTAGTGCATATTAGATAGTATGTGCATTCAAAAAATCCACTATCTGCTCAAACCTATCCCTTTCAGCAGGTTTCTCAAAAAACACGACCATATTATGTGAATCAGCAAACTTTAGAGCAACCATTGATGTTGGGGTTTGATGATAAATGATTAGATTGAGTTAGGGTTTATGATTAGAGAGTATATCAAAGATTGAAATCGATTAAGTGATTGAATGAAACCCTGAATCAAAGTATTTATGAAATCACCCTCAACAACATTAACTTGAACTGGCAGCAGTAAGTTATGTCTAACAACATTAACTTTCATCAGCAATAGTAAGTTTATGCCTAGCAGCATTAACTTTCAACAGCAGTAGTAAGTTTATGCCTAGAAGCATTAACTTTCAACAGTAGTAGTAACCCAACAATAGTAAGTTATGCCCAGCAACACTAACTTTGAGTTACCAGCATTAACTCCAATTTCATTCCAAACAACTTTTTCATCATTAAATTAACATTTTGGCTCACAGAAACTCTCTATCAGTTTTTGATTTCTTTTTGCTTATAATTCTCTCTATTTGTTTTTATTTTCTTTCAATTCTTTTTGCTCACAATTCTCTCTATCTGTTTTTATTTTCTATCAATTCTTTTTGCTCATATTCTCTCTATCTGTTTTTGCTTAGCTCTCTTTCTATTTTTCAACTCACTACATCTCTCAATTCTTTTTCTCACTGTATCACTCTGTCTATTTTTATTTCACACATCTCTCTTTCTATTTTTCAACTTACCATTTTCTATCAAATTTCACAATATTAATTATAACTAATAGTATTAAGTATAACTAACAGTATTAACTTAGCAATATTAAGTATAACTAACAACATTAATTATACTTAACAGCAGAAACTTAAAGTTACCAGCACTAACTCAAATTCAATCCTTAGCAGCTTTTCCATTCTATTCCAAACATCCTTTCCTTAATCAAGACTTCAGAGATTAAGCATGCCAATACTAGCAATCAAATATTGAAATCTACTTACATCAAATGCTTTTGTAAGCAAATCTACAACATTCTTATCAATATGAATTTTGATCATTTGAATTAGCTTCTTTTCATTGGAATCTCTAATAAAGTGATGTCTAATCTCAATGTGCTTTGTTTTTGAATGAAAGACAGGGTTCTTAACTATGCATATAGTACTATTATTATCAATATAGATCTTTATATGCATAGAGTTATACCCATAATCAAGCAATTTATTTTGAATCCAAAGCACTTGGCCACAACAACTTGAGGCAACTACATATTCAGCTTCTGTTGTGGAATTAGCAACCACAGTCTGCTTCTTGCATTGCCATGAAATCAATCTACACCCAAGGAATTGACAACCTTTTGTTGTGGACTTCCTATCCAAGCTTGCTCCAGCATAATCACTGTCAGTGTATGCTACCAAATCAAAAGGTGAATCTTTTGGATACCAAAGGCCCAATATAGGTTAACCTTTTAAGTATCTAAAATTTCTTTTCACAACGTAAATATGTGAAACTTTTGGGTTGACTTGGTATCTTGCACAAGCACACACTGCAAACATAATATCAGGTCTTGAAGAAGTGAGATACATCAATGAACCAATCATAGATCTATATAAGCAAACATCTACTTCTTTACCATCTTTATCCTTGAGCAAAGGCTTTTGTTTTTCCATAGGTGTGCTTGCTGTCTTGACATCAGTAAAACTAAATTTCTTCAAAATCTCAGTCACATACTTGTCTTGACTGATAAAAATCCCATCCTCCTTTTGCTTTACTTGCAGTCCTAAGAAGAATGTGAGTTCACCCATAGAACTCATCTGAAACTTCTTATGCATCATCTTTCAAACTCGATGCATAATGATTTCTTTGTAAATCCAAAAATGATATCATCAACATACACTTAAACCAACAGAATATCACCTTTGTCCCTTCTGATAAACAATGTCTTGTTAATTGTCCCTCTTTGAAACCCATTGTCCAAAAGATATGTTGACAAGGTTTCATACCATGCCCTTAGAGCTTGATGCAGACCATAAAGTGCCTTTTCTACTTTGTATACTCTATCAGGGAAGTCTGGATCTTCAAATCCTGGTGGTTGAAAAACATAGACTTCCTCCTCAATTTTACCATAAAGAAAAGCACTCTTGACATCTATCTGATACACCACAAAGTCTTCAAATGAGGTATATGCTAAAAATAGCCTAATTGCTTCAATTCTTGCAACAGGGGCAAAAACTTCATCATAATCAATCCATTCTTCTTGTGTGTACCCTTGAGCAACCAATCTTGCTTTATTTTTAATCACAATTCCTCTTTCATCCTTTTTATTCCTGAAGACCTATTTAGTGCCAATGGCTCTTTTTTCATTAGGTAAATCCATCAAATCCAAACTTCTTGTAACTTGAATTGTAGAAGCTCTTCTCGCATAGCCTCTATCCAGCTTGGATCCTTCAATGCATGGATTACCTTTTTGGGTTCTTCTTGTGATAAAAAGCAAGCAAACAAGCAATTTTAAAAGTCTTTATGGTTAGTTCTTTGCTGAACAGAACTAAACAAACCATGTTCTTCTAAATTCTTTGTTATTCTTCTTGTTTGAGGTACTGAATTCAAGTCTCTAATAATTTGTTCAAATGGATAATCTTTGTGTACTCTTGTAGTTAGAATAGGACTGACAGGTATAAATGTTTCCAAATTGTTCATGTCAGCCTCTGCACCACTGGTATGTGCTTAATTACACATACCATTTTCCATTAAAAACGGACTTAAATGATTAAAAACGTACCAAAAATACATTATATTTGTATGTTTTCAGGTATAGCCCACTTATATATTACACTTATTTAAAAGCCCAAAGACTAAATAAAAACCCAAAATCCTTTTTATTATAAAACCAGGCCCAAAAAACTAGCCCAACCCTTAAAAGCACTTAACTGTCGTTAGCCCTCAACCCTTTTCATAGTTAGTCCAAAAGGACTAACCATACAAACATCCTGCTAACCTCAAGGACCAAAAATGAAAAATACAAGGACGACTCCTGCAATCCCACTATATACCTTGAGGGGCCATAGTTGCCCATTCCCCAAACTTTACCCTGTTTAAACCCAAACCCTTTTATACCCTTTTTTCCCACAAAGACCAAACCCATCCCTTTCACCCATCGTTTTCATCTTACACCCTGCAACTAACAGCCAAAACTCACCCCATGACAAACCCATAAACCCCACACCTCACCCCACCTCACTAACCTACAAGAACACGCTGGCAATCCCTAAACTCACCATTCGACAAAGGAATAAGACAACAAATTGAAGGGTTTAGATCAATTGGCTTAGTGGCCAAGGCAAATGGAGGGTCAAGATTAATGCTTCGAGCTCTCTCACAACAAAAACACAAGAAGCACACCTGGACAGCCTTATATAAAGAAGAAGACAGAAGACATAGAGAGTTAACTAGGAGTAGTGTAATTTTAGGAGTAGTATAACTTTACTTTTAATGTTTTATGTCTTTGAAAATTCTGTCTTTAAATTCCAAAACATTGTAACCTTTTAAAAAGTTTAATGAAAATTTCAGTTTTATGTTTATGCAATTCTGTCTTTTTAATCTTTATGCCATTCAAGCTTATTTTTATTCACAAGTGTCTTTGTTAAGCTCTTTTAAGCTGATATAATCTGGTTTTAACTTATTTAAAGTTTTTGCAAAAGTTTTTGAAGTTACTGTTCCATTAAAAGAAAATTGGAAATTGTGAGCTTTTGGATGATAAGCAAATAATGGAAGTGCTTATTGGTATTGACAGCTTATTTATAAGCTGAGCTAGTAGATTAAGCTCATTTGAGCACCTTTAATCCCTGTTTAGAGCAAGGGATCAAGTAAGTTCCATTTTCTAATTTTTAGCTTATTTACTGTTAGCTTATTATCTTTGCTTATTATGTTGCTTATTGTGTGTAAATTATGCTTATTTAGTCTAGTAATTGCCATTTGAATTCATTTGCATGCTTAAAAGTCTTTTGGTTGAATTTTGATGTCAAACTGCTCATTTTTAGTCTTAAACTGCTATCATTGTTTGCTTATTTTAATTGTTGTTTTCTGTGTTTTAATTACTTAATTGTGCTTATTTAACTTAGTTCTTAATCTGGTTTGTGGTTCCATAGGTTATCTTAGTCTGTTTTGGCTTTAAATTGCAAATTTTGATTTTTAAGGGGTGTTTAGGGTAAGACCCAAAATGGGTCAAATGAGGGGTTAAACTTTTTTTTTGGGTCACCAACTGAATTTCATAAGCTCTTATTAGTCCTAAGTGATAGTTTTTATAAGCTTTAAGTTAGTTTGTTAAAGTTTTAATGTAATTTGAATCAAATGGTTAAGTCTGCTAGGTTTATAGTTTGCTAAAAAAGCTTATCTGTCAATTTTATTTAAAGTGCATTTGAGGTATAGTTTTTAATATCAAACTTGGTTTCTAATGCATCAGGATGCAAATGTTTTGAGTCCTAACTGTTATTTTCAGTTTGTGTCAAAAAGTTCAAAAGAAAAAAATATATATAAAGTACACTGTCATATTTCATAAGTCTTTTTACAGCTTATTTCTTTATTTCATTTATTCAAATTTAGCTTTAATGTGTGTTTGAGTTGTAATCTTCATCTGTTTAAGCTTATTTTATGTTTTAAACTTCTTATACTAGCTTATTTTGAAGCTGCAAAATGCCAAATTGTCTTTTTAAGAAAACCAAAAAAGTGCACTCCTTGTAACCAGCCCTTTTCAAGTGCCTTTTTCATAGCTTAATTGTGTTTCAAACTGTTTATTAATTGCTGATTTAGAAACTTTGGAGGATAAGCTTTAAGAATATACAAGTCTTTTTTCCATAAGGATCCTTTTAAGTGCTTAAAATTAAGCTCAAAAATTGTCCCTTAGGCTGTTTGGCTAAGCAGTTTGGCCTATTTTGCTTATTACTCATTTAAGCTTTTCTGCTTAATTTTCTTGCAGAATTTTGTTCTTAGATGCTTATTAGGTTTGTCTAGTGATATGTGTTTGCTTATTTTACCTTTTCATTTGCTTATTTGCTCTTTAAAAGCCAAACTGTTTTGCCATTTAAGTTTAAGTGTAAAATAAGTTCACTGTCTGTT
>BQNB010188465.1:0-11948 GCA_026074375.1 Tanacetum coccineum | reverse complement strand
CATATTTTTGTGGTCTTTATCATCCACAGTCATGAAAAGAAGTTATGAATCATGTATCTATAACTATATTTAGATCATTATTAGCTCTATCAACGCGCAACACATTAATGTCCAAACATGTCACCATCTTCCTTAGGTGTGTTTAGAACCTTAAGAGGGTATCAAGAGTCGTGTTTTTTACTTTCGAAAGGGACATATACCCTCCGCTTTTAAGGTCTGAAAAGTTCCCATTGGCATCCTAAAAAGGTTGCGATAAAAAATGTGTAATCTCGTCTTTCACATTGGAAACAACTCTACAAGTGAAGAAAACTTTCTGTAAATAAATGCTGTTTCAATGCAAAACCATGCGTCTTCTAATGGTGGAAATTTTCCTCTTCTATAATACTTTTTAACCTAAAGGCAAAAATGGTTGGATCCATAGTTAAATAACAAGTCAAACCAATCTGTAATTTATAGATATTAAAACCGAGTCATTTACGTTCAGTTGGTTTCAACAGTGTTTAACCAGATTTCTCAAACTCTACCTATTAAGAAAATGTGTTAATCTGATTATGATGAAAAAGATAATTTGACAAAATTAACAAAAATAAATAAATAAGTGATTAATGTTTTTAAGCACATTAGAGAAATTTATACTTGTTCTTGACCCTTTGGAGAAACAATTTTTTTTTTAACGGCAATATATAAAAACTAGCAAGACGCCAGAAAAGAAGGATTACAAAGACAAAAAGATAGAGTTACAAGGATCGCTAAACCATTCTAACCAATTACAAGAGATTTTACTATTTCTACTTGTGATCCAATTGAACGACATCATTTTAATATCATTAAAGAGCAGCTCTTTTTGAAGTCGCTTGACGTTGAAAACGACTTTGTTTCGATAGTTCCATATCGCCCATATAGTTGTATTAACCACCGCATCAAAGAACTTTTTTTGAGCTTTTGTCATAGGAGTGCGTTCTGCCATGGTTAGGACCATAGTCACATGGAACGGGGATCGCTCCGGTACGGGATCGCGGTACAGGATCGCGGTTCGCTATTTCTCAAAATCCGGTACGACGGGGGTAGGCTCATTCCGGTTCACTTCGGTTCGGTGTACCATATATTTCGGTTCGGTGTACCAAATATTTTGGTAATATTGTTTATCATTATTATTATTCATCACAAATTCACAAGTGGTTTATTGTAGTTTTAACAAGCACATGGGCTTTGGTACTTGCTAAAAAAAATAAAGTATAAAAGTACAAAAGAAATATTTTTAAAGCATTTTGTACTTGCTACCGACGTGGGTTTGCAATACAAAAAAACAACTCCATCACTTTTGTATACTATTCTTTTTCATCTCCTTTTCATCTCCTTTCTACTGTTCTTCAATGGCTTTTCCTCATCTCAACAAATAAAACCAGATCTACGTTTTGAAAAGGCCTAGAAACGCATAATTGAAGGAAAAAACATTTTGCAAAGTTCGACCTTCACACTTCCCACTTACCATTGAACCTTCAAACTTCCCATTTACACACAATCGTATTACATAGTAATCAAACGCGTTTTCGAGGCCTATAAATCGCCGATTTGCGAATTGTTGGATCGCCGATTTGCTAATTATTGGATCGTCGATTCGGTGTGATTGGGAACGATGATGGGAACGACGATGGGAACGACTTGAGTTGTGTTGAAAGAAAAAGAGAAAGATTTTTACAATTATGCCCTTTCATGCATAAGTTACAGGTGATAGATATACATTTTACATAGTAATATTTTAAGGGGCATAATGGTCATTCTCTAGATCTATGAGTCTCTTTCCTTTGCAATCCGGAAACTTTTCTTTACTTTATAGAATTTTATATTCCTCATAAAATATAACGATTTAAAAAATAGACATGAAATACATTTTGTATTTCTTTTGATGTCGTCAATCGTCATAATTAAGAGAATAAATTATATTATGATGAACATGCTTTAAGTTTGTGGTTGAATTAACATATCTTTACAAACCTCATAAAAGAACTAAAACAAATTCATACTCGTTGTTTCTAGAATGGCAACAACCACTTGATCTAGTGAATATTCAGCATTTTGAAATTTTAGTTTTCAAACTTATAATAAATCAAAAGCAAATATAATATGTAAAAGTTAATGCAAAACAAGAAGTAAATAAACGAAAGATCAAACCACGACACAATGATTTATAGTGGTTCAGTAACGAAGCTTCTTTTCGCCCTACTCCACTTCCAGAGTTTCCGACTCGAGAGTTACTTCACTATATCAACAAACTCCTTTTTTGGCAGAGAAACCATATATCGTCACGTACACTTTTACTGATACAAAGCTAAATATCGAGTCCTACTCTAGGTTGAACCAACATTTCTCTCAATTTGTTTTTAAGAATAAAACATTAACTTAACTCTATGTTTGGTGTATGATGGTGTTTATGAACTTTGAAATATAGTAGTGAGATATAGGAACACAACAAGGTTGTATATACAAAACTAATAACTACAACACAAAAGATAAAAGACTTGAAGTACTTCTTGTGTTCTTCTCTTAAATACAACCTTGATACCCGTTGTGTTGCTAACACAACAAGCTTGTATATAGCAATACTTAACACCGTACAATGTACGATGATGGCAGTGCAAGATTAAAATGTAATTAACGATTACGATTACATCAAATCATATAATCCTTAGATCATTTAGAGGACTGGGTACAGTGGTGCTATGGCTTGAAGTCATAACACAAAAAGTATTGTCACGTCAGCAAAAGTGCTATGGTATCAGAATTGCTATGGCACCACATTTGTGTGGCTCCCTCGTTGGCTTGAAGCCATTGCCCAAAATGTGGTGCCATGGGAGAATTTTTTTTTTCATTTATATAAAATAAGAAATACACAATTTAACTTAAATAAATTTCATTAAAATTAAAAACATTACATTCATAAAAAAAGACATTACATAAAAATAAAAACATAGTACGAAAAAAAAACGTAAACATAAAAAGAGATAACGTAAACTAGTTTTGTGGTTGATATAAATCCCGGATTCGTGCTTTTTGCGCATTGATGATAGCCGCGTCAATAGGATCTATCCCGTCGGTCGACATTTGTAGGACTTTCAAGTCCTCGACTACCTTTTGAGAATCATATAACGCGACTCGAGAGTTCACCTCGCGGTCGATACGCTCCATTTTTTCCTTCCGGACTAACTCGTATTGTTGTTGGAGCATTTTTTGAAACATTGTCGGGTTTGAACCGGAACTAGCGATCGAGTTTGAAGAACGTTGACTCTTAGCAATCCTTTGTAGGTCGGGTGGACGCGGCAACGCGTCGTCTCCAAAGAGTTCGGGTTCCTCATCGGTAACCCAATGACGGTTTCGTCTTGCATTTGTCGAATCGAAATTTTTCCACTTGTGTTTGTCTTTCAAAAATGACCAAGCGCTCTTGTGCTTAAAATCCGAACCCATGTGTGTTCTATACAAGATTTCAACCCTCGTCATCCAATTCTCATCGTTCTCCCCACTCATGACCCTCGTTTCGAGCACTAACGAATTAAACTTAGTGGATCTCTTGATTCATAGGAGTCCACTTTTCGGTCAACGTGTTTCTTTTCACGGCTTAATCATTGTATACCTCAAGAATTTTGTACCAAAACGTATCATTTTTTATCCGAAACGATTTTTTGGATCCTCGGATATTTATATGAAACATTCTGCCAAAAGCAACTACTCGTCTTGGCTCCAAATATTTTAAACTTTGACGGCTTCGACTTGTGGTTGCGGGTCAACGTTTTTCTTCACCATATTTTTTATACGTTTTCCTCGTGTTTTGGCCGACGTCGAAGTCGGGACCGCCTCGTCTTCTTCGTCTTTTGGTTGGTGGGATTGTTGGTCAGGTTGTTGTTGGGAATTATGGGGTTGTTGTTGAGAAATTTGGGTATATTGCATTTTTTTGTTGAAGTTGTCATTGTTGAAATGCAATTTGTTAATCGGGATTAGAATACGGGTTATGGTTAAGATAGTAAGGCATTTAGGTGTTGGGATTAGCCGAAAAAGAGCCTGGAATTTAATTTTTGGGCTCGTTGAGCATATCGGTCATCCATGGATTGTTAGGATTCATTTTGTGAGAAAAAAATATAAGATGTAGAAAATAATGTGTTATAAATTATAGTTGATGAGTGTGTAAAGTATGGTAGAATAAGGTGGTATATATAAGATATTTAAAAAAAACAAAATAGGTATGGCGTGTGTTGGTCACCACGTCGCGAGGACCGATGGCGCCAGCCACGGTACTGTAACACCCTTAGAATCTGGTAGCAGCGGAACTGTAACAATGGGGTGTCACGTCGTAGTACAATAACAAGATATAGGAAACGACCTCGAAAAGAGACGTTTAAAACAAAGTTTCATTCGATGCCTTGCAAAATATAAGAGTTTCCACATTTGGTCCCGCAGTTCTAAAAGTGTCATAAACTTCAACATCACATTTGTTTAAACAAAGCTTCACAACTTCAAAAGACAACATGATTTTAAAAGTTAAAAGATGCATCGAATGTAAATAAACATAATCCATCCGGCTTGATATCCAATTCGGCTCCCATCTAAACTTCATACCTTAGGACCTGAGATTAGAACATGCTAAAAAGTCAATAAAATTTTTGAGTGAATTCATAGGTTTAGAAATAAGTAAGCATTTATGGACCACAAGATTTAAGTAATAAGGCGACAATTAAACATATTCATATGTCGAAACAACTATTATTGCACTAAGCTCATGACACCGAGCTTAACAGGTATTGCAATCAATGCAATGGTGATGCCCCACATGATAGGATGTCCTGCCTAACAACCTAGAAAATACTACAAATGTTAAATGCGTCCGTTTGACATGGCACATGGTTTAAATTACCCGGACGGGGATTGTCAGTCTCAATAGATCTATCTATAACACTCACGCTTGCTACATTAGCAATTAACGGTTCATGATTCGGAGGGGACTTAAATGGCAGTAGCGACACTTAGGCAATAATATCAGGCATATCATATGGTTTTAAATACTTGTGTTCACACGTAAAAACCTAGCATGTAATCTCCTCCGGAGTTTTATAAAACAAGTAAGTAATGAAAAAAGGGGCTATGAACTCACCAAAAGCAAAAGAAGATCAGAAGGTAAACGGATCGTCAGACGTACAAAAACCACTAAGAACCACCTAAAAGATGTGGCGCGATTCAGAACGATAAAGTATAAATCACAATCTATGATAGCTATTAAAGTGAGGCCACAATCTTTTAACCCTCTACAGGGATTATTTCCAGAATTTTAACCCTTCATGAAAACAGACATAAATCACAATCTATGATAGCTATTAAAGTGAGGCCAATTGGAGGTGTTAAGTCTATGTGTCCTCTACAGGGATCAACTTTTTAATTCAACAAGTTAGTGTAAAAATATGAAGTTTTAATCATTTTCCTAACAGTTGTCCAGATTTGACTAGTTTTAGTAAATCGGTCATATCTCACTCATCCGGGGGTGATACGGCTCTATCCAATTTACCACATATACATCAAACATATACCAACATGTCTATCTAATCTCCCAGGCATCCCACGACCAAAAATATTTCGTATTATGTCCATCTAGCTACTAATGTAAAACTGCCCTAATATCCACTTTACCAACACACACTCTCATTAAGTTTGACCTCAACAAAGTTTGTTACAATGCCATACCACTTAGCCAACACACTTATATGTATCAAAATACACATTTTACAGAAAACAAAAATAAAATATGAACTTATTACAATGGAGAAAAATATAAAGACAAAATAGAGGCTTACAAAGACAATAGTAACTAGTGAAATTAACAACACTTCTATTTCTTTCTTGCTAATGATTCAACCCAATCAACACACAAATAAATAACCAAACCAACTCAAGATTTGAGCCCCAACATCATCATTTTACCCAAGAGAACATTAACATAAACCCTTGAAAGATTAATCTTAATTGTTTGTAAAGACTTTAAACCAAGTTATTAGCCTATATGCCTTTAACTATTGAATAATAAAATAGTAAATTTTTTGTTTGGTGAATATGATTTTGATGGTGTTGTAGGTCACAGCAGAAAAAGGGAGCCGAGAGAGAAATTTGGCGTTCTTTAGATATGAAACTATGAGATGATAGATCAAGTTTAGATGGACATCCAATCTATACTTGCAAGTGTCCTATATTCTTAAAAAATTAGACAACACACCACATGAAGGGTCCATGTGGTGTTTAGGCGTATGAAATATGAGTAGGAGAAAAAAAATTAGTTTAACTTTTGTATAAAATTTAAAATAAATGTATAGTTTTGAGGCTAACGGGTATAAACATAAAATATAACGAAAGTGTAGGCGGAACCATGAAATGAAAACGAATAAGATAAAAATAGTTCTACATCATTCGGGACACTTTTCTGAAAAATTAAATTACGAATGGTACGAAACGGATGTAAATTCATAACACGGCTCAAGTTTAAATAGAAACGAAGATTTATTAAACGAGTAGATAATAAGACGCTTAATATTTTCAATAAGTAAAAGTAAAAACAAAAAAATTTACTTAAAGGTAAAATAGGAATAAAATACGATTATATTATTTACCTTAATTTTACGAAATCTCACAGGTATCGTCGGCGCCAGAAATGTCTCGGCTGGAACCATGGTGCCACCATACCAGCCCACCGTACCTCTCGCTGTTATAGGAGCAAACATTATAGTGGAGTGTGTAAAGTATGGTAGAATAAGGTGGTATTTATAAGATTTTTAAAGGTTATAATTTTAAAAAAAGTGTGTTTTAATGCCATAAACGGTAAAAAAAAATACCTCCTAGCCGTTTTCTAACGTTCATATTTTCAAAAAAAAAAAGGGTCTAGCGTGGGCTGGTCACCACGGCGTAAGGACCGATGGCACCAGCCACGATACCGTCGACGGCAAAAATGTCTCGGCTGGTATGATGGCGTCACCATACGGTATGTTACTGTAACACATAAAAAGTCGTAAATATCTATAGCCATGTTCTCTCATATACCCAGCGCTAGTTGGGTCATCCCTTCATTGAGCGTCTGACAAACTACATGGTTGTTCTATGCTAAACCAAACACATCATGTCCCACTACGCAGTAGGCGATCCATAAAGGTGCATATATTTCCCTGACCCCACCCACCCATAAAAAAACGAATCTTTTACGGCAAAAAATAAATTTGGGTTAAATTTTTTCTCGCAATTGGTGCATTATACTTAAAAAAATGGATGCATCAAAGTTACAATTATAATGCGCCAAACTTTTTAACAGTGACGAAAAAAAATAGGCAATTTCATATCTCTTCTCATTTTAGTTGAAAATTTCATATATACTCAAACATGCATTAAAAACATTGTACATTATGCATTCAATAGTTGTACGTTGGGTATATATGAAATTAATCATCAAACTAGAGTGATATATGAAATTAATCAAAAAAAAAGACATCACGGTAATAATTTTTAGGCACGGCTTTAAAACTGTGTTCCCGGGTTATATTTAAAAAAGAAGATTAAAAAAGTGAGAAAATCAAAATAATTCACGTTCTCAAGTCTTTTAAAGAAATAAGAGAAAAGAGAGGAAATTTAGCTCACTTTCTTTTCAAAATCTTCTCAAAACTGAGATGATTTAGAAAAGAAGTAAATAAATAAACTTATAATTAATAAAATGACTTAAATACAATAACATATTTTTCTAACTTGTGCCGTGTGGCACAAGTTTAGAACATTGAATAAACAAAATTATTTCCTTAAAAAACTTAATTTCCATATAAAACAATGAAAAATTTAGTAAACATCGTTAATTTAAGAAACTATTAATATCAACTAACATGTAAATATGGTAATTTCACTTTGATTAATGCATTAAAGCTTGTGCCACCATGGCACAAGTTAGAACAACCCAATTTCATTCTTCTCTTCTTTTCTGCTCATTTTTGTCACTTCTCTTCTTTTATTTCAAAACTCAGGAACATAGCGTTAACATAAACGTACTTGGATAAATTTCCAAGCCTTGTGTTTGTGCCTTGTAGTTTCAACCTATGGCTTAGCCTTTGTGACATGTCACCGTGTTTTTACCGTTCACAAATTTACCATACAACAGGGAAATAAACATCTAACAAAAAAAAACCAACAGTACTGAAATGAGTCGTAAGAGAGGAATATGTACAAACGAACATATGCAAGATGTGCTGCAAGTGGTTTCTCAAAATCTTATCAAACCAGCATAAGTATTCATGGGGTTCAAAATTCCAACCATATTTTATGATGATACTAGAGATTTGAGTTCCTCCCTACTGAACAATGAGGTAACTAGATTCTTGAATGTTGTTTACAAAATTCGACTCAGCTGCCAATCAATATTAAACATTCTAATACCATAAAATGTCACTACAAACTTTAAATATCGTTCTAGGAGAAATTCTATAGCATCATAGCCAATCTTTTTAAATACCTTTTTATTCCTTTCGGATCGGATCTCTCAGTGACAAAAGTTTTAATCCTCCGCCTCAGAGCTTTTAACTTCTTTAGGAGATGCAAAACTCCTGCTAAGCTGAGATCTTGTCCAGGGATCCAACGGTGGTCGCTGAGCTGGTTGTGGCGTTGGGGGCTTCGATTGCCTAAGCTCATTTTCTCTGTCTATGAACCTGTTGGCAAATAAATAAGGATGCTCCATAGTAATAAAACTCTAAATCAAAAGAAGAAATTTTTTTACCAAGTGACAAAAACTACGAATATGTAAAACGGCCTCACTGGCCTAAAAGGCTAAAACAATGCGTACAGTAGCAATTCAAATAAAGATGTCTATCTCAACCCATTCATATGAAAACAGGTTGGGGTGGGTTAACCTTTAATGGTAACGATCAAATGGGCTGAGCATGTCAAAAGTTGCCTAAAGTGCAATTAAAATGCTTACAGCCTCATAACTGTTTTATCAAGATGAATAAATACTAATCATAGTTGATATATTAACCATTTACGAAATCTAAAAAGAGTTGGAAAAAGGGATGATGGATCAACCCGACCTATATTGACATGTGCCTAAAAGTCATCTCTTACACAACATGCCCAACCCAGCCGTTTTGCCACCTCTAAATCTGACTGATCCACACAGCTTGACTGATTGAACCAGGCCGTGTGGTAACGATACAAGGTGCTCCATATGTGGATGCCTGGATTTTGTGGTCCTATAAGTTTGAGGATATAGAAGTGTGTTTAATGCAGTGTCGTAAATATCGCTCGGCGGTACCTCGGCGGTCGACCACCTTTAAGCGATAAATCGGTCTTGGCAGCGATATATCAGTTTCTCGGTGGAGACCCTAAATTATTATTATTTTTAATATTTTTAATATTTATTTATTTAATTATGCATATAATACATATTTTTAATTAAATTTATTAGTCTTTTTATAATTTTTAGTTATATATCTCATATATATGTTGTAAAAATTTAGATTATGTGTCTTTTTGTTAAGTTTTTGGTCTACTAGCCCAAGAGTTATCTGTTGGGCCACTCTATTAATCTTTTAGTGGGTCAGAAGCCCAAAACAACCAATTAGGTCATTACAGTTAAAAACTAACGGCCATTATTTAGTCTCCTCACCCACCATTTCACTTTCTTCTCTCTTTTCAAAGTTTCATCACCACAAAATAACCCCCTATTGAAAAAAACCCTAAATCTGAAGTTAGAAGAGCGTTGACCGTCTTGTACTACCGTTGACCGACCCAACCGCCTAGGCCGATTTGGCCGATTTGACCCGCCAAGGCGGTTCGTTGACCGTCTTTTGACCAAAACGCCAAGTTTGACCGATTTGCTGCATATCGTGGCGGTGGACCACCGCCAAGCGATATATCACTGATATATCGGCCGCCATGACCGATTTTTACAACACTGCACGTAATACCTAAATAAGTATGGTTAATTAGGAACAAAAAAATCAAGTCAATAGATAATTTTTGGCGTGTCCTTATACTAATGATTCTAAGCAACAATAGAAATCCTATCAATGTAGGCACTCATATTACATAACCATAACTCATAAACCATAGATGTTTGCCATTACATATATACTTTATATTTCTTAAAATTTACACTGCCAAAAAATTCTTTAAAAAATATATTGAATGCAAAACAACCCCTAAATTTAAAAAATTAAAAAATTATATTATTCGAGTGGCTATAATCACTTTGGAAAGGCATATCCAAACGCCCCCGATAATCCTCATAGACACGTATATTGCTAGAAAAACTACAGGAGATTCTAAAAAGTCAAAGAGAAAGAGATTCATAGTGTCAAGTGTACTTAACTAAAGGCAATGGAGACAATGACAATCAATTCATGTTAATAATTTGCATGATTAAATCAAAGAAGAAAAATAAAGAGCAGACCAGAATATTTCTCTTTGAAATATTCACAAAAGTTGTTAAAATGTTTTTCATAAACTTGAGAATTACATTCTCATTCCGCTCTAATTTTAAAGGAAAAAAAAATAAAAAGCAGACTCCACATTTTACCAGATATCGGCATACAATCTTTAAAACACATAAAGTATCAAATATTGCCCAAAACAAACTATTATTGGTTCTCAAAGAAAAGAAACAAAACAGTCACCTTAAAGCTTGTTAATATAATATTACCAATGTATTTAATTATTAAGTGATGTGATAGCAGATAAACTGTTTATTTCCAAAAAGAACTCTAGAAGGGATTGCTTAATTTTTTTTGCTCATATGCTTAATTTGAGGTAAATTCAGCACATCAATAAGGAGGTAGTGACACTTCTTTAGTATTCTTGAACTTTTTACAAAATAAGCTTAACCAAAAATATCTAAATCGCATCATATAAGCTAAACAAACAATAGATGTAAGAAAAGTCTAACTGTATTCGGCGGCATCCTCGTCCTCTTATTCATCGACATCAGCCTCAACTTGAAACAAATTGGCACCATTCCTAAACACTCAAAAAAGAAGTACCAGTCTAGTCCACATCCGAGTGGTGTAACCATACCTAAACCTAAAAAAACACACGAGAATCCAAAATAAAATCACAAAAATCATAAACTTGAACAAATGTCATTACCAATTGAATCCCGTAGAACTATTTACCCCGTTAATGGGAGACTGCAAAGCCGCAACCGGCAATCACCAATCCGCAACCACTCCATTAACCCAGGTTTAATCTGAACACCATTAATTAGATAAAATAAATCTTATACAAAGCAAAGCATCTGCTTCTAAAATCTGCTTCCATGTTTGTTCTTAACCTATTTCTTGTGAACCCTAATTAGAGAATTAAAGGTTTGGGTTGTGATTTTTTGTTTTGGTTTTGAGACTGATTTTGATGACTAATGATATTAGAGAGGATTATGAAAAAACACGTGTAGGATCTGATAACACGTATGGAAACATAGATCAATGAAAGGTTGGACCGGGTCAGACTAAAAATTTGTTATAGATTGGGTTGGATAAAAATCGGTCATGGGTCGGACGGGCATACTGTGAACCCTAATTAGAGAATTAAAGGTTTGGGTTGTGATTTTTTGTTTTGGTTTTGAGACTGATTTTGATGACTAATGATATTAGAGAGGATTATGAAAAAATACGTGTAGGATCTGATAACACGTATGGAAACATAGATCAATGAAAGGTTAGGCCGGGTCAGACTAAAAATTTGTTATAGATTGGGTTGGATAAAAATCGGTCATGGGTCGGACGGGCATAAATTGGGTCGCAACCGGTTTTCCTAATGATTGTATAGATTGATAATGATCATACATTTTCTTTAGGACAGCCCTTTGTTAGTTATTAAATGTAACATCCGAGAATTTTCGAAATTTTGAATGACGATTTCAATCTTTGACTTTTAGGATCTGGCTTGACTTATAA
>BQNB010188463.1:0-11948 GCA_026074375.1 Tanacetum coccineum | reverse complement strand
GATTCATACACAAGCTCCATGTGTAATGATTCGTGAGGTAGGAGTAGTTTTGCTCGGTGCTTAATTAAGGTAAATTCAGATGCTAATCTCGTGGATGTTGTTACTATTGGTATTCCATCTCTTTCTGAGGATGATTTTACCAAAGAAACCATCCATGTTAAGTATGAATGGAGGCCGCTCAGATGTGATACATGTAAGATTTTTGGTCATGTTCATGACTATTGCCCTAAAAAAGTGGTGAGTCCTCCTATTGTTGCTACTTCTAATGTTGTTACCCCTAATGCTGAGAAGACTAATGATGGTTTCCAAACGGTGGGTAAAAAGAAGATGATGATGATGAAGAAGATGTGGAAAATGTGTATGATGAATCGGCTAACTTAATTCAAAACACGAAAGCTGGTGGAAGTTCATCTTTCACGGCTGATGCTGGTTAGCTTGTTTAGTTGTGTTATGTGTTCTAGTTGTAATTAGTTGTTTCTAGAGTTGTAAGAGTTTATGGCATGTCATAAGCTCTAGTTTTAGGTGTTTATCAAGCTGTTTAGCTTGAGGTTAATGTGGTATTTCAGCCACATTCCATTTGTACTTAACTTTTTTCGGTTTTAATATACTTTACCGGGGTAACCCTTTACCCAAAATTTTTTAATGAAATGGCCAATTAATCTCTTCCATAATTATCCTCTCTAATTTAGAAATTAGTGGTTACATGACCAAATTAAATGTGGTCATTTAATGCAGTCAAATCTGTCACTTAAATATTTGTAACCACCCATTTAATCTAACCACTAAAAGAGTCAGGGAAAATCAGTGACTTGATTGGTGTACAATCCGTACCTTCAAACCCATTTCCAAGTATGACCCGATTCCCACAATTGCACTAAATTTTCAACAATCCTCCCTAATTTAGTACAATTTCTTTGCATGAAAAATTGAACATTAAACAAACAAGTGCATAAATGAAAATGTCCTTGAATTTACATCTTAGTAAATTACACGTTCAAATATTCGAAAATCAGGGTGTTCTAAGAATTGAACCCTTCAACCCATTTGAATACCTGAAGATAAAATACTCACAAGTTTTTCAAACACAAAAGAAACTCCTGACACTATACAAGCCATGTGTCCATATCCAATTCATGGATGTTGTAAGAGTTAAAGTTCATGCTCCCTGAAGCGGCAAAACCTCATCATTTACATAAGTGGTTCCTCTTTTTTCATGCTCATGCTAAGCACTTTTCAAAAAAATTAACCATTGAGAAGTAAAGACTTCGTCCTCCTTTTTAGCAGGTTCCAAGTACATCCTTGAGATGATATGTAAATACATGTGCTTCAGTCCTCTGAATGTTTAGCTTTCCACATTGAACTCAGCTACCAAGTTTCCTTAGTAGAGAGTTGGGTGTCCTAGCATTTAGCGACTTAGTTGGACTTTAATCCTATCCTTTCAGCAGACTTTATAACCAAGTCGCTAGCCAGTCCTTTCGTCAAGTCATCAGCTAAGTTTTGTTGAGACCTCACAAACTCTATAGATATCACCCCATTCGTGATTAGCTCACGAATCATGCTATGCTTGACACCTAAGTGTCTAGACTTCCTATTGTACATTTGGTTATAAGCCTTTGCCAATGTAGCAACACTATCATTACGGATAGAAAAAGGTGCTATAGGTTTGGACCACAATGGAATCTTAAGGATCAGGTTTCTTAACCATTCAGCTTCCTTACCAGCAGCTGCTAAAGCCACAAATTCATATTCCGTTGTTGAACCAGTGATACAAGTTTGTTTTTTGGATGCCCACGAAATTGCACCTCCACCAAGCAGGAATACCCAGCCACTGGTAGACGAATTGTCTTTAGTGTTGCTGATCCATCTTGCATCAGTGTAACCTTACAACACTGAAGGATAACCAGTATAAGTCAATCTATAGTCCATAGTTTTTTTCAAGTACTTTAGTACCCTCTGAATTGCTTGCCAGTGCTGAGTACCAGGATTACTCGTATACTTGCTTAGTCTACCGACTACAAAAGCAATATCAGGCCGTGTACAAGTCACGGCATACATTAGGCAGCCAATCACCCTAAAATACTCAAGTTAAGATATAGCCTGACCATTATTAGGCATCAGCTTCTCACTTGTATCGATAAGAGTACTCACTGAAGTGCAATCAAAGTAATTGAATGTCTTCAGTACCTTCTTAATATAATGAGACTGAAAAATTGCTATCCCATTACTTTCATGTTTAATCCTTACACCCAGGATAACATCAGACTCCCCTTATTCCCTTCATAGAGAACCTTGATGACAAAAATTCCTTTGTCAGGTTAACCTGAACTTGGTTAGTGCCAAAGATCGGCATGTCATCAACATATATGCAAATGATGACTCCTTTACCAGATTCATCAAATTTGCTATATGCACATTTTTGAGCTTGGTTAAGTAAATAACCATTAGACAAAACCACTTAATCAAATTATTGATGCCATTGCTTAGGTGCCTGCTTTAGCCCATAAAGAGACTTAATTAGTTTACACACCTTGTTTTCATTGCCAGACATGATGAAGCCCTGAGGTTGGTTCATATAGACCTCCTCATCTAATTCACCATTCAAGAAAGCTTATTACTTTATTTGTCATCAAAACCTTAGGTTAGATAACTAAACGTCGTGCCAGCTCTCAGGTGAAAAACTCCCTTTTGCATTAGTTTAGGTCAATTTAGAAATAAATATTACTGATAGAATTAGGAATTAACGCTCTCTCTCTTAGTGATCGACACCCTACTTACCAATGAAGCTACATCTGATCGGGTATACTGCTCGTTAAAGTGTTGTTTTTAGGTATAGTCGGCATAAAATAAATAGTAAAACTTGATACATAAATAACACCTACACAACGACACATCAAGTTTTTGGCGCCGCTGCCGAGGAGTGAAGTTGTTTAATTCTTGTTTATATTAGTGTTTTGGTTTAGATTTAGTGTAGCTTAGATTAATTTGAATATTTGTGTGTTTGTTTTGGTGTGTTTGATTTTTTGCATTGTATATTTTTGCATATTGTGTGCTTGTGTGTTCCTGCATAGTTACGGTTCACTGTAACTTTTTGAGTCGAATACTCAATACGGCGTATTTAATTTATTGGATACGGCGTATAAATTTTTTCAAACCAATACAACATATTCGACTCTATCATCAATACGGCGTATTCAGTTCACTAAATACGGCGTATTAAGCTATTTGACAGTTTTCTTTCCTAGCGAATTTATTATAGGTTAAAATAGACGACCACAACATTACTATAGAGGAATACATCAGGCATGAGGAAGAAAAAGCTTAAAACGTAGGAAAGTGTTTAACTGGGAAACTGCTAAGTATAGTAAAATCTGGTATGATGAAGACATTCACGACCTCAGATCTGTTGAAACCGAATTCCCAGCTATTGCCTTTAATGACAAGGTATCATCTGAAAAAACACTTTCTTATGAGCCCACGGTAAGTTCTTGTAATGATGAAATTGACTTTAGAATTTAGTTTGATGATTTCGACGATGAAGATTACACGGTAATTTATGACAAATATTCATTTTCCTATAAAATAATTTATGTCGACAATTTAAAAATGGATCAAAAAATGATAATGATAAAGTCAATGTGCCTTCGTTTCCGTCACCTGAGCTTGAGGTCAGTTATTTTGATGATTTAGACTACTTTACATAGATTTGAGAGTAGAATTTCAGCCATTGTTTACAATAATGCTCAACGTCTAAATCAGATTTATTAATGAACGATTTAAACCCTTCACATATCGATGAATTTAATTTGAAAGATGAAACATCATTTTCGATGTGATGAAGAGGAACAAAACGTTTTAAACTTTAATGATCTATTTTCTTTTAAAGTAAATTATCCTAATGATTCAAAATCGGATAAGGACAATGATGATGATAAAGTCGATATTGAACACTCTTCGGGGGATTTATCTGTCAAACCATTACCTGATGTAATAAATACCATTGTTGGTGCCTATGCACATGGGCCAAATAAGCTTTTGGAAACAAGTCATGATTCCATTAATACATTTTTCCATATCTGAAACTTTTTATCAAGGGATTAAATTTTAATATCATGACTTGGAATCATCTTAACAAAGGGATCTCATTCATTTTCCTTATCAAGAATTTTTATGTGCCATTTGGCATCCTGTTCGACCCCAAATTGTTTTATAAGGATGAGATTAAATTAGGGGCATTCTAACTTAAAGACTTTTCTATAAACAAAAGTGCTTGCCGGGAGACAACCCGGAATGTATTTTTAATTTTCTTATCGAGTCTGTCTTCCCGGACTATCTATACGACGTATCCAAACCCCATGGATACGGCTTTTGACTATTTGGGACGTTATCAGGTCTTATGTTTTAGCACAGTCTATACGCGTTTCATTAATGAATACAACGCATACATGTATAAATAAGAGTATCTAGGGAATGGATACGGTCGTATCGACTTTGTACATTTGGGTTTTTATCTCGACTTACTAACCAACGAATACAGGAGAAATAAATTGCACTTTATTTTTCCTATTTTACACAGGAACCTCGTGAAAGAAAAATCGACTAATGATTGGTGGAGAATTTATAAATCTGGAGATCTTGAAGTGTTGGAGTCTTGAAACTTCAAGGCGGCTGTTCAACAGAATTCTTGCTCTTAACGCTACATGGAGAATCGATCCGAGCGTAAAATATCAAGGGCGTTCTTTATTCTATCTTCTTTAATTCCCGTATTTAATGGTTTATCTATACAACGGGGACGTTTTATAATTCAAGTGGGGGATGGAATTAAAATGTTTACTTGTCCTAATTTTCACAATAAAATTATGCTCAAATTTACAATTTTTTCAAGCATACTTTTGTGAAATTACTGATACATAACCCCACAAATAACCTTGTTAGATTTTGTGAGGATTTAACCTATCGTTTCCAAAAATGTAGTTCCCAATTTTCTAAAAAAATATGAGTGTGCCGGTGATGTAGTAGACTTTAGAACTTGGCTTGGTATATCTATTCGAGACCGCAGTGATAAGTACTATGGATTTAGATGGAGTAACTTGTTTAAATTGGTAAATTTTAGGATTACACCCAAATCGCCTTTACATGTTGCTTATTAACTAACTACACTGGTTAGTTAAGCCCCGTATAAACCCTTTGTTTACTCTTATTTTAAGAGTAAGATACCTCTAGAACAACCCGTAGAGCCAATCCTTTAGGAACTACACCAATTATTTGTTTTGTTACACCTTTACACCTTAGCTTACCCTGTTAGATTAAGTTTATTTTACAGTTGCTAGTTGTTAAAGTGTAAAGTTTGTTTTTTGGCATCTTGTGTTTGTTTGTTCCGGTTGAAGAAATTTGCACATCGCAAATAGGAATGTATATTATAGTCAAAACTCATGTATTTTTACTACCATCGCAATTATTGGTACGTCCGAAGAAAGAAGTATTATCGAAGGAATTATCCAAAATTATTATGATCGTGAAGATGGTGAACCTACACCGAGTTTTGTAGAATATTGTTAGCAAAAAAATCAAAAATAGAAAAATCACAACAAAAAAAGAGAAGGAAGTATGAGATAATCGTTTAGCAACTACCAAAGGGAATTTACCTGAAGGATCGATTATTAGTTGATACAATCGAGATGTAGAGTTTTTATAAAGTGGAAGATCTCGCTACTTGCTTTGTAAAGTATGTAAAGTATGGGATGTTTGGGAAGTTGATCGTTACGGGAACGCCAACTTAGGTTGTTGGTTTTGATCTATGATCAAGATGTTGTAAATAGTTATGTCTTTTATATGAGTAACGGCGAAAAAAGTGTTAGCAACTTGTATTTCTAGACTTAATCTATTTGTTTATAAATTTTATTTATCAACATTTATTCCCTTTCATAATCATTATCCTTGGGTTTTTACTGCGAATGAGAATGTGATCGAGGTGCATGTCTTTCCTGTCGTTACGGCCATGTATGCATGTCTCAGCTGCCTTGTTGGTTTATTACTATTGGTGAAAGTTAGAAGATCCATACCCTATATTACTCTACTATTCCTACTCTTTAGCTTATTCGAGGTAGGAGTGAGCAGTCACATGTGTCTATCCCGTTGTTACGGGTGTGTATGTGTGGTCTTTGTCGCCCTCCTAGAAAAATTGGTATCGATAAAAATTAGTTAGGTAATAACCCAATGCCATTGCTCAATATAAACCCATATTTACTTTTATAAACTTGTTACTCCTTAGCTTTAGCGGTGGAGATATGTATCCTTGCCAAGCTTATGATAGAATACTCGTCACGACTGAGCAATTGAGTGAATTAGTTACATGTTACCACATAGATTAGTTGAGTGATTTGAGTGTTTTCATCTTCCTATTTCGTGAGGTGTTTGGTTGTGTACTTGTAATAGATCAAATAAATTCTTTATCGGAAAATATCCTTAAAGATACATTTTTATAGACTTCTAAAGCTACTTGAGGACAAGTAGGATTCAAGTGGGGGAATATTTGATGACATCAAATAACGTCTATTTTATAGCATCATTTATCCTATGTAATTGACCCATTTTGTATGATTATTGCAAATAATTGTTACTTAATCGTTTGTATTTGAGAATTGCAGTAATTATGGAGTACTTGGTGAAGTTATGCTAAAAGGCACGCATTTTGGAGCATAAACGAAGAGTTTAAAGAAAGGTCTACTGATTGACAGTAATTACGCCGTATTATCTTAGGACCTATACGACATATCCAAGACTTTGTCAAATCAAAAGAATCATTGCTGACTTTGAAGAATACGCATATCCACATCAACGATACACCATATATATAACTTTGGTCAAAAGAATAATCAAGGTATTTACCTCAATACCGTCGTATCCTCAAGAAGATACGGGCGTATTCGTGGTCCGACACTTCACAAAATAACCACGAAGGATTGTAGACCTAATAAGCCGTATCCAGAAGACATTAATACACCGTATTCACAATATCAAACGTGGTCCTTACTCCAAGAAATCCCCAATACGTCGTATCCCACATTGCTCGATACGGCGTATCGACGAGTTTCCAGACTCTATAAATAGACGATCCTACAAACCTCAGTATTTAGTATGCAAGTGAATCCTAACTTACCAAGTCGGACTACGAGACGAATAAAGGAGGCCTAAAAGGTCGAAAGAGCCTAAGATATGAAAAACTTTGTAATATTTGCGCAACCGAATAGTGTTCGTTTTAAGGTTTATTTTTTTAATCGTTCTTTTTTTATTTTTTCTGTTTAATATATATAACCGTGTGTATTTTACAATGTACTACTCCGATGATACCTTTAGGTATACTCTATGTTTGAAGATCTATTGTTGGTTTGTTTATATTGATTGCTTAATTTATTGTTAATTGTGGATTATGTTTATCAGTTTATTTCTTGTTTGCGTGCTATATGCAACCTATCATTCAACTGGCTTTAGTCCTACATATTTAATGCGTTGCAACTTCGGTGTTGTTTGGGCGTAGGCTAAGAGTCTGGGATAGCTCTCCGTATTGCAATTTATATATCTAGAATCATAGGATCACAGAGGAGTAATGGAACTATTTTGCCATTTGATTATGAGCTTAGTTGAGCCATAAGGTGACCTTGGTAACACGAGTTGTTCTAAGTCATTTGTAAGGATCGGGACAGTGGACTACTAGTATATAAAGAGTCGTTAAGCAGTAAGTGAGTAAAGTCTCCATGAGCTAGGGTTTAGTAAGAGCACCATTATTAATCTCCTAAGATAGATTTGCTTTATGCGGATGCGTCTAATTGTGATAGGATTAGCGTATCTAGGTCTTAGGAAGAAGTACCGCCTAAGTCTTGGAATGATATGCCCCTTCGAGATAAGTCAATCATTGCACTAAATAAACAAACCTACGTTTTATCGGATTATTCATGGTTGGTATGTTTTCCTTACATTAGTTCTTGACTGCTTCTCTATCGTTTGTTATCTTCTTGTGTGTGTTTATTGCTTTACTTGTCATCAAAACCTTAGGCTAGATAACTAAACCTCGTGCCAGTCTCTCAGGCTGAGAACCCCCCTTTTGCATTAGTTTTAGGTCTAACTTAGATAACTAAAATACTGATAGAATTGGGAATTAACGCTCTCGCTCTTAGTTATTGACACCTTATCTACTAACGAAGCTACATCTGATCAGGTACACTGCCCGTTAAAGTGTTGTTTTTACGTATAGTCGGCTTTAAATAAATAGTAACACTTGATACATATATAACACCTACACAACGACACATCAGTATCCATGTATGTGAAGATCGTTTAAGCCCAACTAGGATATGTTTTACAAATAACATTAATAAGCATAGCGGGAATATAAAAGAACAATAATGTTATTTAAAAGTTTTTCATTCATACGTTTCCATCAAGCCCCAATTCTAGATGATCAACTCTAGAACCGGTTGGGGTACATTCTAACAGGGATTATGATCATTAGGGCTACACACAACTTAATATGCATTACTTAGAGAACTCACGCCTAGGAATACTCACACCTTTAATAGTCGACTACATTTTTTTGTGCACACAAAACTATGTGTCTATGATCTCTTTATATAGGGAGAGATCAAAACTTACAAGGAGATAAACATTAGACAAGTAAATCTTTTAAACATTAAGGAATATCTTCTGTTATCTTTATCTTCTTAAGGAGATCTTCCAGAATCTACATAATTCTCCACCAGCTTGTAGAATTCTTTAATAACAATTTTAGTCCTTTTGTTTCATTCTTTTATTTATTTTGTCTCATCAAATCTAGAATCTCAACAATCTTCCCATATTTGATGATGGGCAAAACAAACAAAAGTCATGTTCGAAAACTTCATCATAAAGCCAGCTTCCCCTAAAGTTGAGATGTAATCATCTCCCTGAATGAAATAAAACTTCCCCTTAAGTAGATTTCCTTTGTACCATGTCACACCAAGGATCTATAAGTTGCAACATGTTAACATCTTCTTCCCCTTTTTATCATAATCTAATAAGGGACTTATAATTGCAAACAACTTTGATCTTAACCACTACAAAGCAATATCACACTTCTAATCCAAGCCTTCTAATTCCTCAAATTACCCACCATTACGCACAATAAGAAAAATGAACTTGAGTAGTAGAAACTCACATTAGCAGTAGTAATAATGACTAGCAGTAGTAAAAACCTTCACCTCAATGTAACATGTAAATGGTTAAACATTTTAACAATAAACTTCCCCTAAAACCCATATGTTAACCATTTCGTGAATCTTCAATTCTGTTAGGTTAATGTAATGATTATTGATGAAGAAAACTAAGTATATACGAACTTGATGCTAAAGTAGATACAAACTCCAAACTTGTGTTTATGTCTTGTACTATCCAAGTGACTTTGAACTTATAACTAAATCTGTAATATAAGTAGATCGCACCTCTTGACAAAAAATCCTCATCTTTATGATGACAACTATAACCAAAGTGATAGCAGATGTGAGCATTGAGCACCAATATATAAGAAAAATCACACACCTTTGCTAGATTTTGACAAGTCTTCGTCACATCGTTTCTAAGCACGAATAAGTTATCTTCAAAGTGTAACACCAACTTTAAGATATGATAAAACACAAACCCAAATAGTTCCACTTTAACTTCAAATAGGTGATAATTAATCATTTCGTTATCATTAAACCATTAAATACGAGCTTTAAATTGTTAATAATATTTAAAACCAAAAAAATAACCAAACAGATACACCAAACCAAATAACCTTGAAAAAAAACTGTTAGTTCTGTCCGAGATTCTTCTGTGTGTGTTGTCCGATATTGGGTGTGACTAGCAGTACCAACTCTCTTCTTTGTATGATATCGGATGAAACTGGCAGTATTAACTTTTTATAGCCAGCAGTACTAAAATACAACTGGCAGTATTAAAATCTTCTCGGATGACACTAGCAGTTGAAACTTCTTTTTCTCGGACAACACTAGCAGCTGAAACTACTTTCAACAGCACTAATCTCTTTGTACAATACTAATTGAACAAGCAGTACAAACTTTCTTGTGCCCACGAACAGCATTAAAATCATAGAAAGCAGAACTAATCTTACATTTTTAGATACAAGTACCACAATTTTAAAGCTGCTAAAATTGCATCAAACAGGCCTTTATACCAAGTCACCTCTTGGCCCAAATAAATCAGATAAAGACGAATTTTAGTCCCCTCACATAAGCTAAACAATAGCAGGATACATCTAAAACCCCACAAAATTTGGGTTTTTTCATTATTGTATGATCCAAAATCTGTAGACCAGCTGCTTCAGTTCTAAATCAAAATCTAAACAAACTTTTATACGTGATCTGCTAATAAACCACGTCTAAAAGACAGGTGGTTATTATGGAGTTAATTCCCTAAAAATTAACACCCAATTCTGTATATTTTTGGAACACAAATAATAGATCACGACCATCTGTAATAGATCTGATAACCATAAATCCACTAAGTTATTTAGAAAAAGATAGAAAACATGTTAAGTTTCCTTAACATCATTTCTAGTAATCCTATTTTCGTCTTCTGAATAAATCTCGAACCAGAAACATCATCAAAGTCTGCTCATAACCACACATCCATTCATAGCAACATAAACACACAACAAAACTATAAACCAGCAAGGTCTTCTAGCACTACTAATCACCAACTGGCAGTATTAACACTACTCAAAACAACCCAGCAGTATAAACTCTAATCATTTAGTACCTTTTCTTGTTGCTGAACTTGTGATGTAACCTGCTACTTCATGATGATGTCAAGAAGAACGAATCAATTTTCCTTGTTACATGACTGCTGCTTCTACTAGGGTTTATGAAAACCCCAATTTTCATTCATTCTTTGTGGTCCAAAGCAGCAACAAACAAACTATTATGACCTGATCTCATGCAGATGACGAATCAAAATAATCTCCATAATAATCGCATTCAACCTAAACGTCAGCAGAATTATAATAATAGAATAATTTAAAAACATACAAATCTAATACCATAATTTAAATCATTTCAACAATATTTAACGACCATATACCAGAAACAAGTGTTGATAATCATTATACCGTGATCATGACGTTATTGCAGCAGTAACCAAAACAATTTTCTTTTTTGCGAATTTGGGTTTGTGAAACCCTAGTTTCATTGAATTTACTATTTTACCGAAAACAGAACATGAACAAAACCTTCTGAATCCTAGATCTAGAGCCACGAGGCTCTGATACCAATTGTGAAGATCGTTTAAGCCCAACACCTCGGATGGGTTACATAATGCTATTAGATATATGTTATGATTACAAGTTCCCTCAATTGCTCCCACTAACTTCCCAACTGTAGTTTGGCATCAAGCCCCATTTCTAGATGATCAATTCTAGAACGGTTACAATCTAACAGGGATCAAAGATCCTTGGGGCTACACACAACTTCTAGGTGTCTACTTAGAGAACTCACGCCTAGAACTCACACACACCTTTATAAGACATCTACATATTTTCTGTGCACACAAAACTATGTGTCTATGATCTCTTTATATAGGGAGAGATTAAGACTTACAAAGGAAGATAAACATTAGACAAGTAAAACTTTTAAACATTAAGGAATATCTTCTGTTATCTTTATCTTCTTAAGGAGATCTTACAGAATCTACATAATTCTCCACCAGCTTGTAGAATTCTTTAATGACGTTTTTAGTCCTTTTGTTTTATTCTTTTATTTATTTTGTCTCATCAAATCTAGAATCCCAACAATCTTCCCCTATTTGATGATGACAAAACAAACAAAGTCGTGTACGAACTTCATTATAACACCCTGTGTTTTCAAGTCATTGACGACGTCGATAAATCCACAATGTACCTTTTTGTATTGTACGCATTTGCT
>BQNB010188462.1:0-11948 GCA_026074375.1 Tanacetum coccineum | reverse complement strand
AATTTAACCGGTTTTGAGAGTCCAGTAACCCAAATGAACAAAAAAAAAGTTTAGTAACTTAGGCGAACAAAAGTTGATAGTTTGGTAACCTATCTATCTAAAAACCCTAAAATCATATGTGTTCGATTTATAAAACAAACATGTATCCCCCTCGCGGGTTTAAAATATTTAAAGAATTTAATGCAAGGCTATGAACTCACCTTAAGCAAATGATCCAAATCAATCAATCAATCAACAAGCGCAATAAACTTCACGTCTCAACCGCGACCTATATAGTACATATATAGCGGCACGTGACTAAAAGTATAACATATCATATATTGCATACTTGCATATATATATATATATATATATATATCACTATCACGTATACACAATCATATACTAGAATCTCCAAGTGCGACTCAAAACATTTCGTTTGACTTACTTAACAATATCACAACGTTTTCAATAAAGTTTCCATTTTTAGAAAGCTTGCCGAAAGTAAAGATAATATAGCCCAAACTTATAGTTTCATCTTAGTTTAACTAACATTAGGAATCCTTTGCTTGTTATAAACTATATTCAAAAGTATACGCAAGTTTGACTTTCAAAAGTCAAACTTCGTAGTTGACTTTTTACCCCAAAATGACCCAAACTTGACTTAGCCGTAAAATCTTCGTTATTAGGAGTTACAAGGATCACCTTATATCAAAACAGACCTTAGAACATCCTTTATCATATTTATAAGCCTAATTTAGATTTCAAAAATTTCTTGACACGCTATAACTAAGTCAAACTTTCTGGTCAACAAAAGTCAACACAAAGTCATACCAAAACTCATTTTTACCAAAATCCAACCATTCCAACATGTTTAACTAGCCTAAAAACATGTACTAAAACCATCAAACATATGTTCATACTTGAAATACTTTCAAACCTATTTTTGCACTTGAATCAACTAGCTACAATCATACCATACGCAATATACACAATCTTATCAAACAAGAAACATAAATAAGTGCTCACAATGCTTTCAAGAAAATCAAACTATGGTTTCCCCTTGTGATTTAGAATCAGACGCAAACTCAAAGACCAAACCACAACCTTCTGCTCCATCAACTTATGAGCCATACGTACAGCTTCGTTCAAATCAGCAGGCTTAGACGATGTCACTTCACCCTTTATGTTATTCGTTAAACCTCGAATATAAGCATTAACCTTCACTCTTTCCGGTTCAACCATTCTCGGACACATCAATGCAAGCTCATAGAACCTCTAAGTATAAGCAACAATGTCATACTCCTTAACCATCAAGTTCCACAACTCGTGCTCCATACGTTGTATCTCTTTTATCGGACAAAACTCAGCAGTCATCGGTTGCTTCATCTCAGTCCAAGGCATTTGGTTTACAGTCTCCAAACCCATAGTTGCAACTTTAGTTTTCCACCAAGTCAAAGTTGGTCCTTCCAATGTAGCAGCAGCAAACTTTACCTTCTTACCCTCTGCACATTCACTGATCTCGAAAACACTCTCAGTTTTCTTGAACCACCTTCGCAATTTGACAACTCCTTCAACACCACGAAAGACAGCAGGATTGCACTTCATAAACCCAACAAAAGTGTACTCACTAATAGCTGCTGCAGTGTCTCGACCCATAACTGGCCTAGATCCACTAACATCATTTTTGACATTTACTTGCCTTGCTCACTTAGCAGCAATAGCAGCATCAACACTTTCCTTAATCATTCAACGAATAGTAGCTTGAGTCATAGGTGCAGACTTTGGAGGCATGATTCTGTCACGTCACACAGAAAATAATCTGATAAGCATTCATAACATGATATAATGACAAATCAATCACAACAACAATCACACACCATCAAGTAGTAATCAAAAGATAGTCATTCATTTTTCATCATAAGAGAGTTAATACATAGTTGCATTGTTTTATAAAATAATACAAATTGTTACAACCAATAGCACTAATTCTACTAACTAAGGATTCAGTTTAGTGATTACACAACAAAAGAAGCTACAGTTGAATCAAAACTACTACGAATCATGAGGAGATCCTCACGACTCAGGTGATGGACTCTTCTCATCTTTAATTGGAACATTGATATCTTTATTCGGTCTCTCTTCAAACACAAATCCTCTACGAATCATCTCTTGATAGAACTCATGAGCTCGAACTCTAGTCCAATAGAGATCTCTCTTGACTCGTTCGTTTTGCATACGAAGGAATGTGTTGCTTAACCTTTCTTCTTCAAGTTCCTTCTTTAATTTCTTACATTTAACCTTATCATCAGTATTACTAAGCTTTTCAACTAGCTTTTCCATCGCAGCCGTTCCTTGCTCCACACTAGAACGCACTTCATTACCAAAATCTAAAATCAACTTACCATAGTACTTGTCCTTTGCTTTTCCTTTCTTCTCGACCAGTGCATGCACCGTCTCGCGACCACACAATCGTCTTGAAAGAGAAGCCATCCGACCTAAAAAGAGAGTCAATATCCCGTCTCATGAAGCCAGGATGCAATCTATCACATCCCTCAAGTAACGCCAGTAAATGATTTTACTACCTCATAGACACTAACAGGAACAGTCGTCATCCTCATGCTCATCGATTCTCAACCTCATCTCATTTTCTGTTTCAGACTCGATACCACGGCTGAGGGTTAAGAGATGCCACCTCTCGTAAGGATCTTCAACATCTGCTCATCATCTTTCTCAATGTCGACTTCCATATCATCTGCCTCATCTTGAGGATCTTTTTCTTCCTCAAATTCGTTCTTCTTTCGGTCTTTGTCTATCAAATCTTCCATGATAGGCTCAGGAACAATAGAACATCATCCGTTTTTTTGATTCGGGCTTAACAACTAGAGTACAGATCATCCTCATGATCGGGAGGGATTTACATCACCATGATAAATCTAGAAAATATCATATAAATACTACTTAATAGCGTATCACTTCTTAATTATTAACAGAACACTAGTTTTTGTATCAAAACTAACAGTTCGCATAAAAGGCGCAATGATACGCGGATTATATACCCATATAATATTTCCACAAGAGCAATAAGAAAATTCCCCTAAGGAAAATTCACCTCTTTACAATATATTATAAAATTATGATAATATACGTTATGTTTACCGAAAGTATGATTTCCCGGTTATCTTTTCTAACGAGATTGAGAAATTGAAACCTCACTGATTTTTTTGGATACGATATGAATGGGTTTGAATGTTGAATTGGGTTTTCTATAACTACTAATTAAAAGGTACAATGTAAACATAAGTATGTTAAAGACATTAAAGCACAAAATCAATTAACGTGACAAATAAAACGCGACAAATAAGCAAGTAAACTAAATTTAACTCCTAAAAATGTAAAAACTAATTCCTATACTAAGGATAGGACACAAAGAAAATTTAGGAAAAATAAAAACAATTTTTTGATTATTTTGAATTTATTTATAAGTAAAAAACTAATTACTCTAATTAAATCCTAAAAAATAGCAAATTAATACTAAAAATTTGAGAAAAATGATTTTAACTTAGAAAGTCTAAAATAACATAAAAACTCAGAAAACTATTTATTAATATTTTTAAAATTAAAATTCTATTTTGAAAATATAGAAATTAAAGCTTAAAAAAATGAATATAAAATCTAATAGGTTAAAATGATTTTACTGATGTAAACCTAAAGCTAATGTTTTACAAAACTAAAAACTACATGTATTCTTATAAAACTTTTCTATTTTTTATTATTTTTTAAGATTTTAACTTTCGAAAAACTATTAAAAATAAACTAGATCAATGGAAAATTACGAAAAATTCAGGAAAAATCTAAATTGTAACAAAGATTACTAGAAAATTATAAGATTCAACTCAGCTTATCATATAAGCTGTGAAAATGGCTTATTAGGCTACGGCTTATAAATGAAAAGGAAGATTAAAACGTGTATAAGTATTTAATGAAAGGAACAATGAGGAAGAAGCTATTTAAGCATACTGGTGTAACATTGTATGGTTTTGAGAGGAGAGGTCCGTGGGTTCGATGGCAGGGCAAACCCCACTTTTTGACTGTTTTTTTGACATCTATGAAAAACGGAATACTAAGGCTTAAAGAGGACACAAAATTTTAACTATTTTAATAAAAGGGACATAAGCTAAAATCAACTAAAAACTCCAAAACAGCTTATCAAAGCTGTGAATATCAGAAAGGTAGGGCGTTAGCACCTTGGTTAGCTTTAATAGTTGAAAAAAGCTCATTTTAAGCTCAAACTTAAAATTAGAAAGAATCCTAGACGCCTTATGATATCATAAGCTTAGATGACAAAGCTTCATTTGCACTAGAAACAATTTAAGCAACTGACTTTGAATTAACAATCTGAAGGTAACTCCAGGTTTTAACTTGAAAAGTACAAAATTGAAATAAGCTCTAATGCTCAATAAGCAGTTTAAGAATCCTAGCTTTTGTAAACAAACAAACACCTTAATAGACTACTTACTTAAATCATAAAAGCAATTACCTCACAAGCTAGAAATTAAATTAAAACTAAAATCTAAAGACTGCTGTTTTTGGCTTTTTGAGTTTTTTATGACTTTTAAAAAACTAATGTACCCAAGTAAATGATCTAGGAAATGAAAAATGAGATTCTAATTAGATTAAGCTATGTCTAATCTAGTATTTACCTGAATTTAAAGTCCTAACTCCTAAAATTACTTAACTAAAATGGAGCTTCAAATGCCAGTAGTGGTAACTTAATTACCACTGCTGATGCTAATGACCAAAGGACAAAGCACAAGTGCAGGCAACTAGAGTGGTTGCTACTGCACTAAAGGCACTCAAATAGAGTGTATAAACCCCTACAATCCAAGTGCCAAGCCTAGAAAGCTTGGATCAAGCTTCACAAACAAAGAAAAGGTATACAAGTACCACTGGTGCTGAGACAGTCTAAAATAAGCCCTAATTATACCATTTTTAAAACTAGCATCTGAAATCTCTTTCCTAATTGTTTTTAACTGAAAACAAAGCTGTATCAAAAGGTTTGACACAAAAACTTTTGACTTTTTGATAGTCCAAATAACTGTAAACAAACACCCTTTTATGAATTGACAGTTTTAAAAACAGCTTATGATAATAAATTCTAACAAGCTAAACCTAAGTACCAGATATTAATTAGCTTAAAACTAACTTAACAAACCTAAATCATCAATCATTTAAGCTAAATTTAAAATCTAAGCTTATGCTAACTAATTTTTTTGGTTTTTATAGATTTTATAACAAGTAATGAAAATTAAGATCTAAAATTATTAAGCTAAAAACAGATAATCAATAAGCACAAAAATGATTAAACTAAGCACAAATAAGCATTCAATTAAACAATAAGTAGATTGATGAGCAAATGAGCAATATAAGCAAAATTTAAACTAGATTTTTAAACAAAAATTTATAGGAGCAACTTACTATTTGGCCAAGCTAAAAAGACACAAAGGGCCTCTTAGAGCTTGCTACAGCTCGCCTAGCTTATAATAAGCTAGTGAGTAAAGTCCATTAGAGAGCATCTTCTTTCTAGACTCTCCTTCCCGTCTATAGCTTAAAAGTCACAATCAAAGTAAAAAAGCACTTAAAGCTTAGTTTTAGATATTAAGTATGACTAAGACCAAGTTAAGCTCAAATCATGAGCTTAGAGACTCATGAGAGCTGTTGAGCTTATAGGAGCTTATGAGTAACAATAGCTTAATATTTGAGAGTTAAATGAGAGCTTAAAAGTGAGATTAAAAGAGCTTATGACTCAATAAAACTGAATTTCATTAATAAAAGAAATTGTTTACATTACTTGCAAAGGATGATTAGCAAAAGTTTTTAAGAAGATTACATTAAGTACAAAAAAAACGAAATTAAAGCCAAACTAAAAGCTACAAAAAAAACTCTAGATGTGTGTGTTGTTGTGAGGTGAGAGCCTATTAATAGCCGATCCCTGAAGCTTCTAGCCTGAAATCTGTTAGACGCGCCCATTAATCCAGCCAACATTTCTTCAATTCTTTTGAGCTATTGTAGCCGTATGGATCAAATGTGGATGCTCAAGATTGGCCAAGCTGACAAATTCTCATGAAAGTGACAGCTTGTCTAGTTTTACTGAGTGAATCTAATGCAAAATCCATTCCTTTGTACTTTCTCACCGAGCATAGGCTTGGACATGCTTGGGTCTAGACCAAACTGAAAGCCTTGATATTACAAATTTGACCCGGCCATCTTGTTACGATCCCATAATTGTCTAAACAGCCCTATAATTTTTGAAAACCCTTTGATTACCTTGAGGTTAAGTTGGGGACGATGGGTTGAATAGTGCCCAGGTTTCCGCTTGTTTTAACTGACTCAAAGTAACAGTCGTTAAAAACTTGGGAAATGACACAAATAGGTCCCTTGTGATGTTTATAAATAGGTCATAATGTAAAAAAAGGAGTTTATAAATAGCAAGAATGGTCCCTATGGTTTTATGAAAGGGTAATGGGCTCTAAGGGATATGGCTTTTGATCCGGGTGAGGCCCATATTTAAGGGTTTAAGGGACTATCTTTGCAACTTTTTGTAACTTGAAGGGCTATTTTGAAGTATTTTGGTTTTGTTGACTTCTGTTGACCCAAGATTGACTAGATTTGACTGTAGATTTGACTTTTTTCTACTTGGCATTCGGCTTTTGTTCACTCTTTCCGTTCATGAGTCTTGTTTGCCAATTTTGACGGTTTTTCATGTGAATTTTATCATATATCCTATACCTACACACTCAGACACACAAACAATATATTTTTGCCATTTTCACTGTTTTTGGTGTTAAATGGTTATTTAAGGTAACAAACAAGATAATAGTGGTTTTACACTTATCAAAAATCCCCAACTAAACGATTGCGTTACCTCACGCAATATCACAGGCCTTATAACCAAATTACCCGAAACTTCCCAAACTAAAACCTTTGAATAAGCAAAGCGAGATTTTTGTTGAGAGAGCTAAGAGATCACAAGTTATAGAAAACACCCGATTTTCTCATTTTCAACATCCTTTTTTTTCTCTTTTTATATTTTCTTGATAATCTAACTACCGTAACCTACAATTATTTGTTGGCCGACATAATGTCATTTTTTCATTACCTCATGGTAACTTTAATGGATCATAAGAACAAAAAGCACAATTAAGTGTCTAAAAGATAACTTCACTTCATTCCGATATTTCACTTTCCCATGCTAATCTTACAACAAGAGTCATTGTCAATTACAAGTCATGACACTAACACTACTCATAAATACTAACTATGTACTTACTTTTTCTCCCGCAAATCTAACTTTTGTATCTCATGATTTTACTTAAGTCATATACCCGAAGGCTCTTAAGACATTTAATCGAACTTATTAATTTCCAAAATAATAAAAAAAGTGTAACGGTTAAGAACGCAATAATTAGCTCCTAGCCCTTTTCAAAAGATCAAATGTCATCAGATTAAAGTCACATGAAGCAACAAAATTTGGCTTTATTATCAACTTAACAACGCACCATACATGTCCATATACCCTAAGGCTCTTTAAGACATGAATGACCAATCTATTGCACCATTATACCCTTAGGTGCTTTAAGGCACAAATAATGACAAAAATTAAGCAACATTATTTAAACCCTTAGCCCCTTTAGAAGCTACAACATCGCACGCCGACCGACACGATGTATCAAACATATTTCGACTTCGGCAACAATCGCGACCTTTATAGAAGTGCGTAACATCGGTTGTGAGCCGGCAAGATGCAGGTACACATATTATCAAGCTGGAATTATTGAATTTCTACTTAACCCATATACCCTAAAGGCTCTTTAAGGAATAAGCAAAACATTCATTAATGTGGATACACATATAGTATTCCAAATAAGTATTCCTGATTGTGTACTCATCCTAACACAAAGAACTAAAGAAAACATCTATTAACTAATTATTACACAAAAAACCACATAAAAAAAAAATAACAACTCTATTTATTAAACAATTATATATAAAGGTGAAACAAGCTAATGGGAGAAAAAGCCACAATTAACACTTATGAGCTTGAAAGAAAACCAACTATTCTACGTTTAATGTCATGACTTATAAATAACACTATCATTTCTCGTTCTTCGCAAAAGAAATTCGCAAATACTTAGCCTATATAAAATCCAACTCGGCATATTTAAAATCTACTTGAGATTAGCACAAGTCTTCATTTACTAATGATTCAAGTCTAGCATGTTTAAAGTCTACATGAGACTAGCACAAACTATCATCGATCATAATATAGTCATCTCTAAGGGAGAAAGCTAGAACTCTACACGTTTGATCGGGTCAAAAATTACTTTTTATTCTCACCAACGGAAAACCTACATTTGTGTATTAACACTTATTTTATAACTACTAATATTTTTTTTTTGAATGTAAAAATTTAAAATTTTTGCTATTTTTGTGGGAAAACGGGTACGTGAGAACAAAACAATAAGCAGGCAACATCAAATCGATAGATTCCCTCCCCAAACTAAAATGAAACATTGTCCTCAATGTTTAAAGTCGGGTCTCTACGTAAATCTAAGCCGTTTATGAATTATGCAAAGATAAACGTGAATCGATAAGATGAAAGGATATCGGATCTCCCCAAACTAATTTCAAACAAAGGATAGGAAGCTCGAGTGAAACGGGATACAACACCGATACGAAGCTTTAGAAATTGGTAGATCAATCTGCAAAAATCAACAACAAACAACAAATACACAAGAAACGGATAGAAGGATAGCAACCACAAACACAACAATTAGAAATAGAAAGGTAAATTGGATAAGCATGGGGTGAACTTCCCATCGAAGCGGCTAGTTTTTGGTCAACGAGTCACAAGCCGACACGATCCTGAATTATAGTATGTCCTTAGGGAGAGTGTGGAGATCTGGACTACCTTGGGTGGTATGCCCCTCCGAAGTAATGTTTCACACGATGACCATTACTTTGAAATTCGGGCCATCAGGTTGAGATAATTCCACTGTTCCATAAGAAACATAGAGCGAATAGTGAATGGTCCCAAATTAAAACCAATGAGTTTTAAGCTTTCCGAGAATATCTATTACCGGGAATTGAAGAGTAAAACTTGACCACCAATATTGAAGAATCGATTACTAGATCTTTGAGTCGTGAATCTTCTTCCGACTTCTCCTTGTAAAAATTAATGATCTTATAAGCTTGTATCTCGAAGCTCGTTAAGCTCATTTAGTTGCAGCGCCGATGATCACCGCGTTTTTGAGGTCGAAATTTACGTGCTAAAGAGCCCAATACGCTTGTTGTTCCAATTCGACCTGGTAATGACAGACTTCCATAAACGACCTGATAAGGTGTGCACCGAACGGTGGTTTTATGAAAAGCGGACTTCAGAATGCCCACAAAGCAACGTCTAGCTTATCCACCATGAGGCACGTTTTTTTTCCCCTCAGCCTACCGTCCTTTCAAGAATATGCCCTTAAGACCACGATTTGACACTCCAACTTGACCACTCGTTTTGAGGTGGTAAAGTGGTAGCCTAAACGAAGTGTGAACTCATATTTAACATCACTTTAGCAAATTGATCATTACAAAAGTAGGTCCCACGAACGCTATTATATCTCTCCGGTGTTCCCAATTGGGCAAAAAGAGCATTTTTAAAAATTTTCACAACTACACGAGCAATCTGTTCTGTGGGGAGCGCCTTTGCTTCAACCCATTTGAAAGAATAGTCGACAGCAACAAGGCTAAATTATTCCTTTGGATGATGGAAAAGGTCCCATAAAATCAATACCCCATATGTCGAAGATTCACAAACTAGATAGCATTTGAGGCATTTCATCACGTTAGAAATATTGCCTTTCGATGGCACGTAACACAAGATTGATCATCGAATTAGCATCTCGATATATAGTGGGCCAAAGAAACCGGCATTAAATACATTTTCGAGCGTTGTAGATTGGCACTATGATGGCCCCCGATGGGTCCTTCAGGACAATCCTATGAGGATTGCAAGAGCTTTTGTGTCCATGCACACACCTACGAATATTTTGATCCGCACATATACAAAGAGTGTACGGGATCATCCATAAATAATGTTAATTACATCTTATGAAAAATTTCTCTTCTTAGAGTTGACATTCCTTTTTATGATAAAATTCCCTGCAAGTAGTTTGCATATCGGCAAACATGGGGTACTCCCGTTGATAACTCCAAGAGTTTCTAAAGGAAAGTGTTCGTTAATGTCTTTGTTTTCCAAAACATCTTTGTGAGGATTCTCGAGTCTGGACAAATGATCAGCGGCTAGATTTTCACTTCCTTTCTTGTCAAGTATGGTGATATCGAACTCTTGTAAAAGTAACACCCATCGAAGCAACCTTGGCTTGGCATCTTGTTTGTTCATGAGGTATTTCAAAGCAGAGTGGTCGGTATAAACAATGCTTTTAGATAAGACAAGATATGGCCAAAACTTTTCAAAAGCATACACTACGGCGAGCATCTCCTTCTCTGTTGTAGTGTAATGAATTTGAGCTTCGGTCATCGTCTTACTAGCATAATGAATCGGTTGAAAATGCTTCGTCTTACGTTGTCCAAGAACCGCACCAATCGCAAAATCGCTTGCATCACACATTAATTCGAAAGGTAGGTTCCAATCCGGGACAACTAAGATCGGAGCTTCGGTAAGCTTCTTCTTAAGGGTTTCGAAAGCATTGATACAATCTTGAGAAAATACAAATGGTGTGTCTTTTTCGAGAAGGTGAGTTATTGGTCTAGAAATCTTGGAAAAGTCTTGAATGAAACGACGGTAAAATCCCGCATGACCTAAGAAACTTCTAACTCCTTTGACGGTAGTCGGATGAGGGAGTTTAGCAATCACGTCAATTTTTGCTCGGTCGACCTCAATTCCGGACTTAGATATCTTATGACCTAAAACAATACCTTCTTTACACATGAAATGACATTTTTCCCAATTAAGGACAAGATTTGTGTCTTCACATCTTTTTAACATTCGTTCAAGATTAGAAAGACATGAATCAAAACTATCACCAAAAACGGAAAAATCATCCATAAACACCTCCATTGTCTTTTCTATCATGTCGTGAAAAATCGCCATCATACAACGTTGAAAGGTTCCAGGAGCATTACATAATCCAAATGGCATACGACGATAAGCAAAAGTACCGTACGGGCACGTAAAAGTCTCATTCTCTATCGTGATGATCAATTGGAATGAAAATATCCTGAAAAACCATCTAAGAAACAATAGAATTCATTGCCGGCTAGACGTTCTAGCATTTGATCCATGAACGGGAGAGGAAAATGATCTTTACGAGTTGCTTCGTTAAGCTTCCTATAATCGATACATACTCTCCATCCTGTAACTAGATGAGTTGGAATTAATTCATTTTCTTCATAACCCACGGGCTGTCGGAGATAGGGTATATCATTCCGGCATCAAGAAGTTTAATCACCTCCTTCTTAATGACTTCATGAATTTTTGGGTTCACCCGTCTTTGACTTTGCACCGATGGTTTACAATCGTCTTCCATCAAAATCTTATGAGTACAAAAACGAGGGTCGATACCCTTGATATCGGTTATTTTCCAAGCAATGGCACGTTTATGAGATTTAAGAACATTAATGAGAGCTTCTTTTTGATCGTTTTTTAAACCTTTTGCTATGATGACAGGTAACTTATCGTTTTCTTCCAAGAAAGCATATTCTAAGTGAGATGGTAAGTCTTTTAATTCCAATTCCGGAGGCTCTTCAATTGAAGATTTGGCCTCGGTAACTTTACTTTGCTTAAGGTCCATCGGAGGAAGTTGAAACGGGTCATTGATAAGTGCTTAATTACACATATCTTTTACCTCTAAAAGCGAGCTTAAATGACCAAAAACAGACAAAAACTGCCAACTATATGT
>BQNB010188460.1:0-11948 GCA_026074375.1 Tanacetum coccineum | reverse complement strand
CACTACAAACTAGAAACAGATTAAGTTCATACTACCATAAGCTAAGTATAATCAAAATTTATCAAAGAAAAGATAAAATTTAACCACAAATGATCTAACAATCTAGACTCTTAAGAACAATTAACTACTAACTCTACTTAACTGATTTTGATCTAAAATACTAAAAAGACTTTTACCAAAAACTATGCACTTAAAACAGATGCATATTAACGCATAAGAAACCACATTTTGAACTCAAAAACTACACCTAAAGCTTTCTTTTATAAATCCAAGACCTAAACAGTTTAGACCTAATTTTGAACTAGCATATTTAGGATTTTGATTAAACAAACTTGAAAACTAAGCAAAACTCAATCCTAGCTTAAGACAACTAGCATTTAGACCTTATTTGAGCTTATCAAATCCATTTGAACTCCAAAATCAGACTAAACACACTTTTGCTAAGTTAAAACCGCTTATCCCAAACACCCCTTTAAAACTAGCAAATGCATTTTTAAGCTAAAACAATTATAAAAATAGATGAAGGACTATGATTAATAAAGACAAATAAGCAAAAAATAAGGAAAAATAAGCACTAAATATTAAGCTACTCTAATAAGCAGTTTAGACTAAAAATGAGCAGTTTGATTTAAAACTAAATTTAAACTAAGTTTAAGCTACACACTAAGCATAATAAGCTACTATTAAGCAAAAAGAGCACATTTAAGCAACAATAAGCACACAATAAGCAGATTATTAAGCTGAAAAAGAAATTAAGCTAAAATGAGTAAAAATAAACTAACCTTGTCCTTTGCTCAAAACAAGGACATATAAATGCTCTTTAGAGCTTATCTACAAGCTCCAACTTATTTTCATAAGCTGGTAGAGTACCATAAGCCCATCCATTTCTGGCTTATCTTCCTTATTAAGCTTATTATGACTTTGTAAGTGATATGAATGATTAGCTTATTCAGTTAAGCCTTAAACAAGCTTAACTAAATAAGAACTAGCTTTTTAGGTAATCAAGAGCTTATTGAGCTTATTTAGGTGAAATCCAAACACATTTTATGAATTTGCATAAAAGTTAAGTAACAATTCAAAACACAATTCAAAGTAAATCTGAACTTTTATTGATAATGAAAAGATTACAAGCTTAGAAAAGGAAATTACATTAACAAAAAGACAATAAGCTTAAAATAAGCTAAAGCTACTACTAAAAGCTACTTAAAAACTACCCTACCGTGTGACTGCCTCTATCTATTTATAGCGAGGTGGAGAAACTTCTAGGCCTCGAGGAGCGTCCCAAGCATCTAATTCACACCCTTGATTACTAATAAACTTTCAATCCGTCCTTTGAGAGCCCTTAGATTTCTTCCACATTTCAATAGCCAATGGAATTGCTCAGGATCGCCAGGGTGTCAGAATTTTATGTCATATCATGCCACGTTGGCCTTCTAGAAAGGATTGCGTGTGTGGAGGATTGGTGAGTTACCCTGCGTTAATTTGTTACAGGGTAATTGGGAGGGAAAGGGATGATAAATAGTAACTTTGACCCGTGTTTTAGTAAGGTTGACTTGGATAGGTTTTAGGTTTGGGCTTTTATAATAACTTGGGCCGTTTGGACAGTATATTGGGTTATGGAATTTGGACTTGGTATCTCATTTTAGGCTTATGATTTTGGACAAGGATTAATATCATTCAAATGTTAATGGGCTGACCCGGCCTGTTAAACGGGTTACAGGTTGGCCCATTAAAAATGAATATGCCTTCGGCTTCGTTTCCTCACGCTCTTTCAATCTCGTGCTCGGTTTTGTCCATTTTACCTTTGTTTTTGTCCTTTTATGAATATCCGGTACCTGCAAGACACAATTCAAAATACAGACAAATACAATGTATTTTCTATTTGTTTTTGGTCATTTAAGCTCATTTTAATAAGGAAAGTTGATATGTGATTAAACACATATCAACTTAAAACAAAAAAATTGGCTACTGAAATATTTGATGAAATGGTACTAATATTGTTTTTTCTTGCTGCTCACTCGAAACACAAGTCTACCCTTATGTTGCCAATTTTTATGTTAAATATTTTTGTTATGTACTATTGTTTTAGACACTACTTCTATGCATAGTTCTCTAATATAACAAATATACAAGGAGAATTAGGCTTAATTCCATACTGCTTATACAATTTTGGTCGCTACTTGTTTCTAATATTATTAGGATATTATTTTGCTACGGTTCACAAGAGATAAATAAATTGTGTACATTCTCATTTATAAGGAATTGAGTTTATCGGGTAACCTGCAAACCCGAATCACCCGACCCGACACAACCCGACCCGAATATCACTCGAACCCGATAACTCGATTTCTTATCGAGTCGGGTTGCGGGTTAGTTTTAAAAAATCAAAACCCGACTCAACCTGACCCGATAACCCGATAACCCGACCCGTTAACACCCCTACTTACATCCACAAAACTTCAAAAAAAAGGTACACAAAATGGGTCGTGATCAATAAAAACCAGTGTTTTAAAACTTAGGTTGACAGATCGAAAGCCGGTTTTAAACGAAAAATCCGATTGAACCGTCGATTAAACCGATTAAAACGTGACTAAGTGGCTCGATCAGATCAATTAAAAAACCGATTTTTAAAACATTGTTTTGCAAAAATTTTCGCAAAAATATGTTCTTTTGTAAGGTGGCATTCTTTTTGTGATTGTATCCTCCTCAATAAAATATTTTCCAAAAAAATCTTTTGTGAATGTATCATACTATCATCCTCAGAAAATATATATATTTTCCAAAAGAGTAGATTTAAAAAAAAAAATAATGATAAATGACATTGATGCAGAAAAACATAATTTCTTTTACATTTGTGAATCTTAATTTTTAATAAGGATTTACATAGTGGTGGAAGGGAAGGCAGGGTGAGGAAAACAAGCCGCGACGTCTGTTTTTTTTTTATTGCAAAGCCAATAACGTTTAAAACTCACTCTAGTAGATCTATGGGTATTATACATTAAAGGTGCATAACCCGATTGAACTCCGGCTGAATTTTGCTCACCGCCTCTCGGTGACAAGAAAACCTAAATGTATTAAATGGCCAAAAGAAAATAACACTGTGTTTGTTTTTCAAGGCATGTTTTATCGTGTTTTTGTACTTTGCACTAGGCAGCTTGCACAGACAGACTCTACCCGATGTATAATCCTTATCTACTTAACCCCACGGAGAGGAGAAACCCCAGTCAATTCTATCGATCTGCATGTTTCCATCCTACCCATTCACAAAAACCAAAAAGTTACCGGGTCTAAGTGTTGATCTTTCCATCAAAGGGTCAGTTGAAATGTTCACAGTGCTTCTTTTCTTGGCTGTGATCCCGACACACCATACATATTGTCATAATTGGACGTTCCCTAACCATTATCGATCTGGTGTCGGGTTTTGACAGCCGAGTGAATGCTCTTTATATTGAACACAATGTTCCCCAATGAATCCAAACATGCCTTCGTGACAAACAAGGATATCGCATCAACCAGAAATAAATGTGAAATCATGAGACGATACTTAAGGATTGTGCGATATTCTACCGTGAGTGACAGGTATTTGACCAAGCCCATCTATTGGGATAGCAAGTAGAAAATCCTGAAGCATGTGGTGCGCGCAGGTACACTCAAAAACTACTTTTCTGTCTCTTGTCGTGTCAAAGTGAACTTCCATATCCTTGACCACTTCGCTAAAAAGGACAGTTCGTTAGTGTTTATTGGCCTTTAGAGGGGACGGTGTCCTTATTAGTGAAACCACTAAAATCAAAGCTTGGAATCGTTTCACGAAGACAAGCCAAAGCAGAAACATAATCATCATCCATATTGCATATGCCACTGTTACGTAAGATGTGGTCTTGTAGCACCCAAGATTGGGCCCTCGACGGCTACAAAAGCATCAAAGGAAACCAATTTTTCTGAGTACAAACCGCCAATACACAAATTGAATCGTGTTAAAGTAAGCAAGTCGCCACTGTAAGTCTTTAAAGAATGGTCCACATAATCAAACCACTATATTCTCGATTGACCCACGCAAACCTTTGTCAAAAAACAAGGTCGCCTCCTCCATGTGCACAGGTTGACAAGTCCTTAAACCGAAAAAGAGTTTGGAAATACCCATACATGATCGAAGCAAAAGGAGCTCACTCTGCGGGTCATGTAACTATGAAAGAAGACTCATCAAATCAATCAGCATTCGCGGCTCTCTACATAGCCAAACCCATAATTATAAGAATATTTCGTCTCTACTAACAGCTTCCCACCAAGAAGCCTTCAACACCGTGAAGGCCTCCGAATTATCGCCAGAGGAAATAACCCTCACGAAGCCTTCATACCCTTACACGAGGGCCACAAAATTATCTCTGTTTTCTTAATATTAAGTTCAAGACCCAAACCTGGAACACTCACCTTTATAATGTCTAACACCCTGGCAACCTCTTCTGAATCTCCAATAACGATCCCATCATCAAGATACCAAGCATAAAGAAGAAGCTTGCAACTGTCTTTGATCTTATGTAGAACGGTGTTTTGGTTGCTATATACAAGAGCAAAGAAGAGGGTCAAAATGGGCACCTTTGTCTGCCCCGGTGACCCAGACAAATATTGTGTGTTCCCTTATAATACAACCTCGATGCTGTCCATATAAAAAATACTACACATAGAAATTAGTGGGGACCACTTCACTATACCTCATGGATAATGCCGATTTGTCCACTAAGGTTAAATGCATTCGAGATAATCGGGAGTAAGCATTGCACAGGAGGTACCCGATCATTGTGATATTCAATCAAGACACTTTTGACGCTATGTAAATGTTGCCTAGCGACCACTCGACATCTGACCCCAAATTAGAAATCCACTAAGTACTTTTAACATTTCTTTACTCCCACACCTTTCATGGCAACCTTGGAACCAAGCGTCTCATATTAAAGTATTGCTACTGCAAAGTAGTTGATAAAAGCCAACTTCACGTGACGAGTTTTACTGTGTGGCGTTTTGGGAAAGGCAACCGGTCGGTGGTTAGGTGTACCTTTAAACGGAGGTTTGTTTATTTATGGTATTAGTTTACAGTTGTTATTATCTTCTGGTACTTTGAAGCATGGTATATTTTCAGTTTTAATTGATGGGTGTTATGCCTTTCTTATTATTTCATTTTTTTAAACATACAAAATTGAGGGTCTTGTTTGGGAGTGCTTGTCCTGTTTATGTGTTTTGTTTAGGTAATGAGTAGTTGTTAGGGGTGAGAAAAATGGACCGCGGACCAGACTGGACTGGGAAACTAGCCCGAACCAGACCGAACCTATTTTGGTTCGGTCCTCGGTCCATCTTTTTCCTTATTTTTGGTTCTCGGTTCGGCCCAGTCCGGTTCGGTCTTACGAAAAAACCTAAAATTATGCCTTGTTGGACCAGACCGGACCGAAAATCGAACCGGACCGGACCGACTGGACCGGACCGGACCATTTCGATCCGGTCTTCGGTCTAGTGTTTTGTCCAAAGTTGGTTTCGGTCCGGTCCGATTTTGGTCGGTTCGGTCTAGTTTTTGGACCGTAAGCACCCCTAATTGTTATTATGTTACACCATTTTGTTTAAGTTATTAGGGGGTTGTAAATAAGAGCTTGCTGTTAAGCATTTGTTAACCAACTCGATAAGATCTTTAGAAAATGACGTCAAGTTGGCATCTCAATAATAAATTGATGGACACATATCACTTTTTAAGGCATAAGTTCACCTATTATATCACTGTTGGAGATTAATTATGAAAATTGTTTATGTATGGTGCCGTTTGAGTTTTGAGGATGCAATAAGCTTACCCAAACACCCTGCTAACAGCTTATTCATGGTGTTTTACTCACAAACAACAAGTTTTCGATAAAGAAATGTGTTTATGCTTATGCTTAATTGCTTATCAGCTAAATAACTGGTTTGAAAAAACAAAATGGCACAAACAAGTTGGTTAGGCATAAGTTGATTTGGTATTAATAACAGCTTATTGTATTTCGAGAATTCAATAAGCTAATATGTTGCTTTAAAAAGCTTATTGTGTTTTTAGAATGCAATAAGCTAATAAGATACTTAAAAAGCTTACCTAAATATCCCGTCGAGTGTCTGTTTTGTTTTCAAAATCATGTGTTCAGATTTGGTGAAGGTGGGACAAACCATGGGATATAATATGGAGGGATGTTTGAAAAATATTGAAGAGATTATTGGTTCTCAAGGAGTGAATGAGAATCATAGATGAATTTTATGTCATTAAATATCCAAGGCCTCGCTCAAAAGGCTAAAAAATTGGGTTAAGGAGTTATGTGTTAACAACAAGGTGAACTTTATGTCTTTGCAAGAAACAAAAATGGAGATTATTGAACTTTTCAATATTAAGATGTGTTGGGGTGATTTTGCTTTTGATTATGTTTATAGTTACTCTGTTGGTTATTCGGGTGGTATTCTTTGCGTGAGGGATCCGAGAATGTTTCATCAAATTAATTTTACGGTTTTTGATTATTTCATTATGATTAGAGGAGAATGGCTTGATGTGCTGTCGTGTAGGTCAATTTATTGATTACCAAGTTTTAAATTTATATTTAGCCGACTTATCCTAAAACAACACTTTAACGGGCAGTGTAACCGATCGGGTGGAGTTTCGTGGTAAGTAGGGTGTCGAACACTAAGAGCGAGGTCGTTAACTTTATATTCTATCAGTATTTAAGTTAATCTAATTAATCTAGTTAATTCTAATTACTTGTTAAACCTATGCTATATCTAGTTCTAATGATAATAGGGGGTTCAACCTGAGAGACTGACATAGGTTTTATGGTGACAAAAATCAATTCAAAACATAATAAGCATGCAAGAAGACAATCAAAAAATAAAAGAGATGTACAAGCCAAATGATAGAAAACTGTATTAGTCATATTAAATCCGATTAAATGCTGGTTTGTTTGTTTAGTGCAATGATTACTTATCTCGAAGCGACATATCATTCTTAAGACGTGGCGGGACATCATCCTAAGACCTAGACACGTTGAATCCTGTTACAATTAACGTATCCGCATAAAGCATCCTTTTAGTTTAATTATAATCTATCTAGGATTAAAGCAAATGTGATCTTGTTAAACCCTAGCTCATCGGGACTTTACACACTTACTGCTTGACGATATTTTATATACTGGTAGTTCACTGTTCAAGTCTTTACCAATTAATTAAGAACATACTTGTTGAAACATACGGGTCACCTGCCGGTCCAACTAAACTCATAATTTAAAGACAAAAATAGAACATTATTTGTGATCCTATTGGTCCAGTAATATAAAACACAATATGGAGATCTATCCCAGTATCTAGATCACTTGGTCAGTATCACTAGACCCAGTTGAATGATAGGTCGCATATTCAAACACGTAGACAAGTATTAGGTGATAAACATAATTAAACAATCAACGATAAATTAAGCAATCGATTTTAAAACAAATCAAACATTAAATCTTTATTAAGAGGGCTAATACCCGAGGGTATTAGCCCACAACCATTGTAATTATACAAGCGTGATCAATTAACTAAGCTAAACTAAATGTTTTACCGAACGATAACAAAAATTAAATGATTACAAGAGTATACGAATTACACAGTGTCTTCTACGGAATCGTGATCGATGCTTGACCTTTGGCTTCTCTTCGTCTCTTCAAAAAATTAACTTTTATGTATATGGTATAAAGAATATGATTTTGCACACTGAAAACTCATTTTTGAGTCTTCCATATATAGTCTCTGAAAATTGGTGGATATGCCGTATTAAATGAGGTCAATACGGCATATATGGGTAATTTCCTTGGAGTGCGCACTACGTTCTCAATCAGTCAGTTATATCTTTCCCAAATTATATTTATTACAGGATCTCTGAATGTTTATCCTGCTGGATACGGCGTATGTAGTAGGCAGGATACGCCATATTGGGAATTGATCAAACGCGTTTTCTTGTGAAGTCCAGGCATTGATACGCAGTATCTTCCTTGCTGGATACGCTGTATCGACCCGATTACATTAAACATCATTAATTAACGAGCTAGTAAATGCTAAATAACTACTAGTGACCGAGACTTCTTTGTTTCTAACAAAGTTCAACGAACCGACCATCAATCTTTCCATCTCTTTTTTGATGAAATTTTCTATTTTTTCCATTTTCTTCATAACATAAATCTCGGTGTAATTTCACCGTCTTTACCATAATAATTCATTCGGATAATTTTTCTTTCAACACTTCACTTCGGACATAATACATAATTGCGAAAGTAGCAAACTACACGAGCTACATATTTTCCCATTGCATTGTGCAATTTCCCGACCTAACCGAAGATAGAAAATTTCACTTTGACACAGAAAATACAAAACTTTACAAAAAACCAACTAGGAACTTTGATTAAATAGGCTTAATCTACAGGGTAGGCTAAGGTGTAAAGGTGTAACGAAATACACATTTAGTGTGAAAAAGATAAGAATGGCTCAACATGTTTTTCTAAGGGAATCTTATTCTTATAGTGAGAGTAATCAAGGGGTTACACAGGGGTTAACTAACCAGTGTAGTTAGTTAATATTACAACATTTAGGCTTTTTGGTGTATTCCTAGAAATTTACCAGTTAAACATGTTACTCCATCTAAATCCATAGTACTCATCATTGTGGTCTTGAGTGATATACCAAGCCAAGTTCTAAAGTCCACTACATCACCGGCACACTCATAATTTTGTGGAATTTTTAGTAAACGTTTGGAAACAGAATAGGCTTAATTCTCACAAATTGGCTTTAAGGATTATAGTGCGCGAGGTCATGTAACTTGTAATTTTTACAAAAGTTATGCTATTTTTTTTAAATTTGGCATAATTTAAGCATATAGCATATTTATTTGTAAAAGAAAGGACAAGTAGGCGTTCTAATTCTCCATCCCTCCACTTAAATTATACAACGTCCTCGTTGTATAGATAAAGCAATTAAAGAAAATGGGAAATAGAATTACAACGAGGAACTCCCCTGATATGTTGCTCGGGATTAGAGGTGGCAAATGGGTTGGTTTGGGTCATGGGTCAAACATGTCATGTTTTAAAAATAGGTCTAACGGGTCATGGGTCAAACGGTTTAGGTCAGGTCGACCCACTAAATTATGGTGTTTTCATTCATTTTTGAACGTTTATACGTTCGTCAGTCATTTTACGTTTTCGTCGGTTTTATACGTTTCGTCAGTCATCTTACGTTTTTGTTTGACGTTTTACGTTTTCGTCATTTTTTATGTTTTCTTACGTTTTCGTCCGTTTTTTACATTTACGTCCGTTTTCGTACGTTCTCGTCTGTTTTCTTACGTTTTTGTCCATTTTTGTTCGTTTTTACGGTTTTGTCCTTTTTTAAAAACGAATAAAGACGTATAAAACGTAAGAAAACGGATAAAAACGTAAGAAATTGGACGAAAACATAAAAAACAAACGAAAACGTAAGAAATATGAAGAAAACGTAAAAAAGGGGCGAAAATGTAAGAAATCGGGCAAAAACGTAAGAAATCGGACGAAAACGCAAGAAATCGGACGAAAACGTAAGAAATCGGACGAAAACGTAAGAAATTGGACGAAAACATAAGAAATCTGACGAAAACGTAAAAAAACGAGCGAAAACGTAAAAAAACGAACGGAAACGTAAGAAATCGGACGAAAACATAAAAAACGAACGAAAACGTAAGAAATCGGACGAAAACGTAAGAAATCGGACGAAAACGTAAAAAACGGACGAAAACATAAGAAATCGGACGAAAACGTAAGAAATTAGATGAAAACGTAAGAAATCAGACTAAACCGTAAGAAATCGGACGAAAACGTAAGAAATCTGACGAAAACGTAAAAAACAGGCGAAAACGTAAGAAATTGGGCGAAAACGTAATAAATCGGATGAAAACGTAAGAAATCTGACGAAAACATAAGAAAACGGATGAAAACGTAAAAACAGACGAAAACGTAAGAAATCTTACGACAACGTAAAAAAACATGCGAAAACGTAAAAAAACAAACGGAAATGTAAGAAATCGGACGAAAACATAAAAACGGACGAAAACTTAAGAAATCGGACGAAAAAGTAAAAAAAAACCCAGATGAAAACGTAATAAATCGGACGAAAACGTAAAAAATGGACGAAAACGTAAGAAATCAGGCGAAAACGTAGGAAAACGTACAAAAACGTAAAAAAACAGACGAAAATGTAAGAAATCGGATGAAAACGTAAAAAACAGACGAAAACATAAAAAAAAGACCAAAACGTAAGAAATCGGACGAAAGCGTAAAAAACAAACGAAAACGTAAGTAATCGGACGAAAACGTAAAAAACGGGACAAAAACGTAAAAAACGAACGAAAACGTAAAAAACAGACGAAATCGTAAGAAATCGGACGAAAATGTAAAAAATGAACGAAAACGTAAACGTAAAAAAAAAGGACGAAAACGTAAAAAGCAGACGAAAACGTTCAAAAAACGTATAAATGTAAAAAAAGTTTATGATTTGGGTATATCACTTTTTAAGAAGTTATAACTAATTTTGTTAAAGTTTAACTAGGTTGACCCATTCGACTCATTCCTATGACCCATTGGACCCATTCATTTAATTTAAAAGTATGTTTAAAAGCCCATTGGACCCAAACTTCATTTAACTTAAAGACCCAAATGACCCAACTATTTAAAAAAATGACTCAATTAAACCCATTCTTTTATATTTGGGTCAAGATTGCCACCTCTAACCAAAACCATCACCACAACACATGTCTTTGACTTTACAGTTTTTTGTTTTTTCAAGTGTATAAAGTCTGAGGTAAGATGATCTGAGGCTACATTGCCCTATCCAATGTTCCTTTCAAAATTTAAAAAAGAACCATCTTCCACTTTTCGAGTAAAAACAGTATGTAAGTTGATATTGAAACACGAAAGATGTTTTTTACCTCGATAACAGATTTCCATGGGCTTGAAGGCAATCCATGTGTATTGTTATCCACACTTTCAAGACCACCATACTCACCATAAATAGATGTGATAACGTTTCTCCAAAGTGTATCGGTCTCTAAGTGAAAACGCCACCACCATTTTGTAATCATAGATAAATTAGATGCGTAGAGACTACCAATTCCAAGTCCCCCACAACTCTTTGAAGAACATACATTTTTCCAAGCAACCCATGCTAATTTGTTTGAATCAAACGGGCCTCCCCAAAAAAAGTTACGTCTTAACTTCTCAAGATATTTAAGAACACATTTAGGCGTTACAAAGGATGAAAAGAAATACGTATCAAGAGCTCCAAGAACCAAATTCACAAGTATGAGTCTACCGCCATATGAAAGGGTTTTTGCTTTCAATGTAGTAATCCTTTTGTGAAATTTATCAATAATGGGTTTCCAATTTGACACCTTGTTCATATTAGCACCAATGAGAATTCCAAGGAAGACACAAAGGAATTTTGATGGTTCACAAGAGAGGAAAGAGGCATAGTGTACGGTTTCATTGTGTGAGACACCAATACCAAAAAAATTTCTTTTAGTGAAGGTAACTTTTAAACCGGACGCCATGTGGAAACATCTCAAGATTCTACAAATGTTTTTAGCGTTATCAAGAGACCATTTTCCAAGAATAAGTGCATCATCCACAAATTGAAGATGAGAAATATTAATACCGTTACAACCAACTTTAACGCCTTCAAATACATTTTTGAATTTAGCTTCTTGAAGAGTGATGTGAAGGGTTTCAACCGCTATGATAAAAAGAATTGGCGAAAGAGGAGATTCAAAGAAAATAAATATTAGTGACAGATGTTCTAATGACACGAAAAAGTCATTAAATTTAACCGTGATACTTTTTAATAAGATGCGGGCAAATGACAAAAAACTTAAGATTTAATAATACTTTTTATAAACAAAT
>BQNB010188459.1:0-11948 GCA_026074375.1 Tanacetum coccineum | reverse complement strand
AATTAGTTTAATATTTTTTATAATATTTTTAGATTAAAACTGTTTTTAATTCAAAGTAAATAAACTAAAAGTCAAAAAAATATAATTCTTTTTTCTAAAATTAAAACTGTTTAAAGCTTTTTCGGTGCAGCTAATTATTTTTAAGCTAAAGTTTTTTTAATAAAAGTTTTCATTATTAAATATAGTTTCAGTTTATAAAAAGTTTATAATTTTAATTAATAAAAATAGTAGTTTTTAGATTAGCTTATTATTAAGCTATCTTATTGCTTATTATCTAATGCTTAATATTGCTCAGTTTTGTGTTTGTCTCACTTAACTTTCTCTAAGGTAAGGGTGAGCATCGGTCCAAAATGGGACCGGACCAGACCGAGACCTAGTTGGTCTAAAACGCCAGACCGAGGAAAGGACCTAAATGGTACGGTCCGATCCGGGTCGACCCGGTCCGGTTCGGTCTTCGGTCCGGTCCGGTCCTACAAGGCATAAGGTTCGGGTTTTTTGGTAAGACCGACTGAACCGGACCGGACCTAAGACCGAATTGGTCCAAAACGTCCGGTTCGGTTTTTCGGTCCGGTCCGGATGAATGGTCCGTATGCTTAGCCCTACTCTAAGGCGTGGAGTTTAAGGGTTAAATAAGCTAGACATTTGCGTTAGTGCTTAATTAGATTTTATAAAGCTAAATTGTAAATCTCTATTCAACTCTCTTCGAGGATACGACCCCGGACTAATAGTTATTACTTTTCCTAAAGTAATTCTATCTCTAAACGGTAATTTATTACCGACCGCTTTACACGCGTCAGTCAACTATTACGGGTTAAAGGATATAGGTTATTGGTTACGCTTAGGGGTTAAATTAATGTGACCAATGATAACCTAATGCACATGACCCATGACCCATGTTAATTACCCATTGTCACCAGTCATGGATGTGTCGTAACATGACACTATAAGCCACTACAACCCAATGCATATGACCCATATGATGTCAAATACCCATTAATGAATGTGACCAGTGATAACCTAATGCACATGACCCATGACCCATGTGAATTAGCCATTATCAACGATACCATATCGACTCATCCGTTTAACATCTCATGTATAACGATACCATCTCGACTCATCCATTTAACATCTCTTGAAATAATCCATGCGTCAAGCTTCTGTATTCGTTTGTCTCTTTACCTTATAAACTCAGATAACCGAATATGAAAACCTTATTTTTGCTATCGGTAAGAGTGGTACTTATAAACTTAAGCATATAGTTTTTTTTGAAACACTAGGGTTCGAGTCTCGGCTCTTGCCTACTCTAGTTGGTGCCCCACTTAGTTAGGAGAGTTGCTGAAGCTATTAATTGTGGTGTGAATAATGGCTAGTGCCAAAATACATGCGAGGTCAAGGTGTTCTCGCTAATTCACACTTTTTTAAATAAAGATATAAGATATATTTTATTTTATTATCTCTAAATAAAATAAAATTTCCCTCAAAACATTTCATTTATCCCGCTTATGTTTTCACCAAAAGTCAAATTGACCGCCTTATATTTTCATTTCTAAAACATCCTCACCCTTATCCTCTCAATCTCATCTTACAACTGTATCTACTACCACCAAATCATAACCACCAGCCGCCATCATCTACACTACTACAGGTGCCGCTTCACCTAGTCACCACAATCAGATCTACTATCCTCGTTTTCACCAATCACTTACCATGATAGGGAAGGGTGCTTTTGGTGAGGTGCGGTTTCTATGCTTTATCATCAAAATTGGGTTCATATGAAAGAATTATGTCCAAAACGGTATAAATATGTCAACATGTTAGCATTAATTTTTCATTCATTACAGAATAAGTTGTTTATTTTCTGTCTCAAAATGAATCGTACTAGACGAGTAACAGAACATTGACTTACGAGTAATACGATATTTCTAGACCGTACATTTTTTATAAAAAAATTTCATGTTCTAATCATAAAATTGTATATCCAAACTTTATAACAATACAAAAGTTGTAACAACTTTTTTCCAAAACTACAAATAAATAATTTTTATTTTTTTTTGTTGCAAAATTACAAATAAATAAATAGAACTAGGAGCGGGATAATGAAAACTAAAGAGCGGGATAATGAAATCTAATGAGCGGGAAAAAGGGATCTGGTTCATAAGAAAAAACCCTAGAATCCTTAAATTATACTCACTGATGCTCTCTTCATCTCTTTTCTACAATCTAAGATACGATGTATATCTTTGTTTTTTGGTATATACTTAAAGTGTTGCTTGATTTTTTAATAAATTGTTATGTGAAATGGGTAGAAATAAGTCTTTTATTTAGTTATTTAAGGTTTGATTTTGTTTTATAAGATTTATAAGTTACTACGAAAAAGGGTCAATGTTTAGGAAGTCGTGGAAAACGAGTTTCTTTGGGCTATGATGTATGTAGTCTACTGTATTCCCGTGGTCAAATATGAGCTTGATCGTTATATGATATATAAGTTGTTATGTGAAAAGGGTTGTGATTTGTTTTTCAATCAAGTTAATAAAGGTTTGATTTTTTTCTTAATTTGTTTTGTTTGTAGTCTGAAGACTTTGAGGTTTTTGAGATTAAATGATGCATAAGTTATTTCACAAAATGTGATATGCGTATTTTTTTATTTAAGTTAGCTAATGTTTAAATCTTAGAATTAGATGACATAGAATCGGTTATGAAGCTGTTAAGTAAGCTGTTATGTGAAGTGGGTTATGATTATTATTTGAGACAGTGAAGGTTTGTTGGGATTTATTTTGTTTTGTTATAACACCTCGTGTTTTAGGTCATTGTATGACGTTATATAATTCACTATTTATTTTTAGTGTTGTACGCGTTTGCTTTTAATTTCAAGTATTAAGTTAAATCTCGTAAGCTAAAAATGAACATTCAATGTAAACGGGCATCAAACAATTGAATGTTTACATCAAACAAGTAGTGTTAAGTTAATTTTTTAAGGATAATTTTTAATTTGATAATTGTATATTTTATTGGTTTACGTAAAACGTTTAACGTTTGCGATTTAAAATACGTTTAGGCATACCCGGAACACCAAAACTTTTCTAGCTACAAACAAATATCCACAATTGTACCAATAATCAAAATTTATACAATATTCTTATCTAGAAGCTATATGCCGGATATGAGTATGATAATACAAAGATATTTCTAGTTTAAAAACATCCTACCTTGAAATCATGAGATGTTCTTAGGTTTTAGAAACCAAGACCCATTTTTTCTTACTAACTCAAATAGTGATTGACCAAGACTTCCATATTTCACTCAAGGTGTCTTTTACTAGTCTTTTATACATATAAGTGGTGTATGCTAGTAGCTAACACATTCACTCTTCATTTCACTTAACAAATCAAACTCATTCTCTCTTTTTCTCCTTACTAGGCCACGACACAAAACAAACCTCCCTAAATAATTCATAAACTTTTATCTACTACATTTACAAACATTCCTATACTATATCTAAGATCTATCAAAAAGGATTGAAGGCTTGGTTAAGCCTTTACAAGGGTTAAACAAGGATAAAAGAAGATTAGGGTTTCAAACTAATCTAGGGTTTTCTAAGCTTTGCAAGCTTTGGTTTAATATCTAAAAAAGGGTTTAGATATTGTGGTTCATCATATTACATCATATTAAGGTCATCTAAAACTCTTAATATCTGTACTTTTAGGATTTTATGCATATATATATGTTCTATGTAGTTAATCACCATTTAGGAAATGTTTTAACTTGTAAAATAGATTTTTACTTGTGATCATGGTTTTATACACTTTCACATATATTAAAGAGTTGTTATTATCATGTTATAATGGATGTATAAGTGATGTACAAGTATGGTTTAAGTATAAAAAGCTTATATAAACAAGTTATCTAAAATATATACTTATGAAAGTTAATGAACAAATAAGTATGTACACATATGGATCTTGTGATTTCTTGGACATTTTTGGACAATGATGGACTTAAGGACCCTAGGAAGGTAATACATGTGATATATTCTGTTGTAATGGACTTGTAACAAGATGGTTAAGCTTAAAAGTTACAAAATCAAGGTTTAAACACATTTGACCAAAAATCCCTAAACCTTCTGATCAAATTCAATTTTTAACATATTTATTTTATATTTTTTTATCAAATACTGCATGTCCCAAGGATCGTGGGCATGTAGAGAACTCGAAAAACCGATTTATAACGAAGGAGATACGCTAATTTTAAGTTATACGTTAATTAAACGCGTTTATAAAAGAAATTTTATAAAAACCAATTACTATTCACATCTAATAAAAATATAAACATATTTTAAAAGTAAGTATATAATTTTAGGATTTCAAACATTCAAGAAATAATAATTTTTCCGATTAATAACTCGATTAGAGTATGAATTCCGCGAGTTTACGACAAATAAATACTTTTATAAAACTATTTTTATAAAAGTTACTGTTCACATCAGAAAATAATATTTTGAAAACATCATTAAATAGATAGAATTTTTAATTACAAAGACGTGCTCGAAAGAATCACTAAAAACGGAGCTAAAACTAATAAAATACGATGTTTACGGGTTTACGACGAATAATTTTATAAAACTCCATGAACAGTAAAAAGTACTGTTCACCAGTAGGTTGAAAATATGAAAATGTAATATTTTGATAACTCGTCTTAATACGAAAGCGTGGACATAAGAAACGGACTTAAAACGAAGAAATTACGTCATTTTTACTATTGGGATATTTATAAACGTTTTTACTTTATAAATATGATTTCACTAAGACGATTAGATAGTGATGTAGCTATATAGAATTATATATGGCATTAGTTAATCAAGGTGCTTAGTACTTATACGGCCTATAATTACTTAGGTTGCATTCGGCGTTCGTTTGACGCATTTTCTGTGATATATTTGGATTATCATTAACTCAAGGTGAGTTCATAGCCCCACGTTTTACATTTATAATGATTTACAAATTTTGGGGTGAGAAACATATGCATGTTTTATAAATTGGATGCAAGTGTACATTTTATCATGATTACGTGTTTGCCTAAGTAGCGATAACCCATCTGAGCCAATTATCATGAACTATCAATTACTGTTTGTTTAGCCGCGAATTTATAAATAGATCTATTTGTGATTGACATCCCCGTTCGGGTAATTAGCTATCACTTTGTATACCATGTCGGACATAGGATGTTGCGGGTTAGAACATCATCACAGGCAATGTGGTTAATTTATAATTGCAATTCATTTATGTCGAGCTTCCAGTGTCATGAGCTTAGGAAAAACGTAATTTACATTTTTGTGATGTTTTGCCACGGTTGTGCATTATCACGGGGGGAACGGTCTTGCGGTTGCGGTTCAAACATTATAACAATTATAAAACCTATAAATTACTTTTCAACAATATGTTGACGTTTTCAAGCAATGTTTTTCAAGAGGTCAATAGGCACAAGGTGCAAGGGATACATTGGTGCATATATATTTTGGATGTCGCATGCTAAAGATTTGGTTGCATTACATTTTGGGATAAATGGTCATGAACTAGAATCTTGTATTTTGTATTTTGAACAGGTAAAGCTTTGGGCTTTTGTATTAAACACTTTGCTAAATCACTTGTATTAGTTTTAAACGACTTTTTGGTCGTTCTTATATTATCTTGTGTTATTGATCTATGATGTACCACCCTCAGTCCTATATTCCGCCGCGATCCATTTTGGGGGTGTTACAGATTGGTATTAAGAGCTAAGGTTATAGAGAACCAGGTCAAATGTTTTTACTTGGACTATAACCGTTTTCAAACATTACATTCATACAAAGGGGTTTTCACGACACATACATACATACACTAGTTGGTTGCATTAGTTGGTTAGACTAGATGCAATCATGATTGATATACGTGTTTATAATATATATATTGCGTATGATTACAATAAGAGTCTTATATTAATATACTTATATAAGCTACTTTTGATTTTTAGAGTTGTCATGTCAGATTAAGAGGATTCCATAGTCACCTACACAGTGGTATCCAGTCCATATGAGGATTTATTAGACATCGGATCACCTAGAGTCGCTGGACCACCCGTGATGCCAAAGGATCCGTATGCAAATATGGTAGCCGCTTTTCAGCCCCTACCTTACCATCTCCTGACTACCTGCTGGCCCTGAGGAGCAGAGCAGGCAACCCCTTCACCTGTTTATTCGTACCATATGTACCTGAGCCGGTTCCACAGAGTTCACGCACATGGAGGATGAGGTACTCCCGTCTGTAGGAGCAGCCATTGCTGTTGCTGCTCACCCATACTGACTCGCTAGGAATATATTCCTGAGTCCGATCTGAGGAGGACCCCCTTACTGATTTATCTGGGTACTGAACGAGGAGACCGATCGATGATGATGAGTCATCGTGATGACGAGGATGATGATCGAGGATTATGTTGAGTGAGGAGAGGCCGAGGAGGGAGGAGCACTAACTCGGCTGACTATGTCTCCCACACCACCAGTAACAGACTAAGCTAGGATGTCTGTCCGAGCTCAGACACCTACACCATTTCTATCTAAGGCAGAGGCTGAGAGATTTCTTGCTTTACCTACTCCACCACCATCAGCACTTACTCTATTATCCTCTCCACTACCTCAGATTCCCTCACCACCACTGCTAGTATCACCACCCGTACTTGTATCATCTCCACCATTACCTCTACCATCACCACCACCCACTAGCCCTACTTATATCGAGGCACCCTTAGGATTCAGAGCTGCTAGGATTAGACTAAGAGATGCACCACCATCTCCTGTTCATGAGACTGAGGTTCCCGAGATTTGCTTACCGCTTCAGAAGAGACTGTGTCTTACTGCTCCCACCCCTAGGTACGAGGTCGGGAGAGTTCAGCAGCAGCTGTGCTAGGAGGTATTCTAGACCATGCCATAGTAGGGGGACACTTTATGATTTGTTGATATAGTTAGATGCGCTCCTGGCATGTCCGATTTCTAGGGAGTTAGGATTTGGTATTAAGGATACATAGGATGATTTAGGTTAGGAAGCCATTCAGGAGATTGCACCGACCACCCTAGAGGGGATCAATCAGAGAGTGACTGAGCTTGCCACCACTTTTGAGCAGGAGACTAGCATCATGTATTCTCAAAGTGTTGAAAAAGGTTGGAACCGTTGCTTACAAGCTTGAGCTTCCTCAAGAGCTGAGCAGGGTCCACAATACGTTTCATGTATCCAACTTGAAGAAATGTTATTCTGACGATCCATTAGTCGTTCCGTTGGAAGGACTCCAAGTGGATGACAAGCTTCATTTTGTTGAAGAGCCTGTAGAAATCATGGATCGCGAAGTCAAACAATTGAGGCGAAGCCGTGTCCCAATTGTCAAGGTTCGATGGAACTCTAGGCGGGGTCCTGAGTTTACGTGGGAACGTGAAGATCAATTCAGGAAGAAATATCCACACCTCTTCACCAAGACCGCACCATCATCAAGTGCCGTGTGATAAGCCTTGAGGACAAGGCTCATTTAACGGGGGAAGACTATAACACCTCGTGTTTTAGGTCATTGTACGACATTATGTAATGCACAATTTATTTTTAGGGTTTTACGCGTTTTCTCTTAAACCGTAAACGTTAAGTTAAATCGCGTAAACTAAAAATGATCATTCAATGTAAACGGGCATTAAACAATTAAATGTTTACATCAAGCAAGTGTTATATGATTATTTAGAGGATAATTATTAACATTGCACATTTTATTTTTATTGGTTACGTTAAGTGTTTACGTTTCGCGATAAAGTACGTTTAGGCCTTCCCGGAAGCACGTTAACTTATCTACGCTTCATCAAATACCCAAAATTTATACTCAATACTTAAAGTTTATTTAAAACTTCAAGTATTTATCACTTTATACATATTCATTATGAAGGAATTCAAATCATAACTTACAATGTACAAGTTATACATTTTTCTAAGTCTATACTACATTATACTTTATATAATACAAGTATACATTATATAAATGATCAAATACATATCTAGCTTATACATATACATATATTTCGTGTATTATGACTAGGATAAGCCAAGATGAGACCAAGAACTTCACAAATATCTTCCTAAAAGATCTAGCATGCCACTTGATCTCATGACTAGCTTTTCTCATCCAAGATAAGCTTCAACCTTTCTCATGTCATCCAATCTTCTTCAAGAAGCTTTGCCACCATGCAAACATCAACTAGACATCAAAAATATCTTCATGAATCCCCAAGTAGTATAAATACCCATGCATGTGTGAGCTAAGAAGTCATAACACATTTCCTTATCAAAGAAATCACAAAAACTCTCCCTTTTTCTCTATCAAAAGCCACGGCTCAAAACCTTGTCAAAACCAAATCCATAGCTTGATTTTCTATCATTATACAAGCATACACACATCATATCTAAGGTATTCTAAGGTGTTTTCAAGAGTTGGTTCACCATTTGCAAGCAAGGAAGCAAGAAAGGAAAAAAAAGGGTTACTTGGGAAAAATTAGGGTTTCATCCTAATTTTTCAAGCCAAGAGGTTTAATCACAAGGGTGTGATTGTTATTCTTATCTCTACTCATCCACACAAGGTTATATCAAAAGCTTAATCTATTCATATTTAAGATTTTATGTGTTCATATGCTTTACTTAGTTAAATCACCATCTAGGGTACTCTTGAATATGTAAAATGAATTTTTACTTATTGTCAATGTTTTTTGAACATATTTACATGCCATATGGATACTAATATGATGTTAAAAGATATGTATAAATATTTTAACATGATGCTTAAGAGTAAACATATATATGAACAAATTAGGGTTTCTAAAAGTTTTCTTATTAAGTTAGATGTGAAAGTATTGCAAGGACTTGTGCTCTTGATACTATGGACTCTCTTGGACAAAACATGACCTAATGGACCTAATATATGTAAGACATAAGATATTAAGGGTTCTAATGGGTTTGTAACAAAGTGGTAAAGCTAAAAAGTCCTAAAAACAAGTTTTAAACACATTTTGGAAAAAATATCTTAAGGGGCTGTTTGTAATTCGAAATTTACATATATGTTTTATGATTTTATAAAATACTACATGTCATAAGGATTGAGGGGTCATAAAGAATTCGAAAAACCGATTAATAACGAAGAAGATACGCTATTTACAAGTTTACGATAGTTAATACTTTTATAAAACAATTTTTATAAAAAGTACTATTCATCACAGAAACTTATACTTTATAAACATCAATAATATGATAAAACTTTCAATTACGAGAACGTGTTCGAAAGAATCGCTAAAAACGGAGCTATAACGAATAAGATACGACAAAAACGGGTTTTACGTTAATTAAAAGTATAAAAAACTTTATAAGTTTTGGGGTGAGAAACATATGCACGTTTTACAAATTGGACGCAAACGTAGTACATTTTATCTGATTTACGTTTTTGCCTTAGTAGCGATTACCCACTGTGCCCATGAATTTCATGAACTGTTAACATTACATATATAGTAGTCGTGATTACTTTATGTGAGAGCGATTGATATTAAATAGATCTATTTGGGATGACTTCCCCGTTCGGGTGACTAGCTATCACCAGGTAAACGATAGTTTTCTGCTCGGATACTGGTGTAAGGGTTGAAACTTCATCACGGCATTGTAGGCAATATATAATCCTATATTATTGTATTTTCAATTTATGTCGAGTTTCGGTGTCATGTGCTTAGGAATACGTAAATACATTGGTGATGTCTGCATCTGTTGCATTTATCACAGGAAAGTCTTGTACGGTCCTGCTTGATTATTTTATTAAACCTATGAATTCACAACTTTATGTTGACATTTTAAATGCAATGTTTTTCAGGTGGTCATTAAGCACGAGAGTGCGAAGGCATAATTGGGGGTTATATTTTGAAGTATGCATTAAAGGATTTAGTGCATTATTATTTTGTTTATACGTATGGGCTGTAAATCTTGTAATAATATATCTATAATGCTTCGGGATTTTGTAACAATACTTAAATAAATCCAATGTCTTATCAGTTAAACAACTTTTTGTTGTTGTTCTTTTTTATCTTGTGTTATTGATGTTAAGTATCACGCCCCGGTTCTTATCGAGTACTCTGCGACCCATTTGGGGGTTTTACAGTATACGTACCAACTACTTGATGTGAGTTTATAGTCACCATCTTACACATTTTTAATTATTTATCAAATATCGGGGATGAGATCTTGTTTGTTTTACCCAAAATGTGCAAAGTCATTTTAAATCAAATATTACGAGTTTGTCTAAGTAGAATTAACCCACTATGTCCATCATCATGAACTGTTAATTACTAGATTGTAAGCGCGAATGTTATGAATAAATATATTTGGGAATTAACATCCCCGTTCGGGCAAGTAGCACTTGCTAGTTTACCGGTTGGCCGGAAACCACGAATGTATACCATTTCGGACTCATAGATGTTACGGGTTGAACATCTACATTGGGCACCATCATTTATATGTATTTGATATACATACATTGTTTAGCTTCAGTGTCATGAGCTTAGTGTATATCGTAATACATTCATGTGATATTGTATTCTTTGCTTTATTACGGGGAAATCTTGCTATCCGCTTCATTTAAGTTTAAACATGTTTTCTCAGGTCAATAAGGTGCAAGTCATAGGTACATTGGATGGTCGTCTTTTGAATTTATATCGCTATAAAGATTTACATGCATTACATTTTGGGATATTGTTATGTTGTGAAATCTTTACTTTTTCAAGCTAAACAAGTTAAGCCTATGGGCTTTTGTAACAAACCATTTATGAAATCTAATGTATCAGTTTTTTTAAACGACTCTTTTAGGGGTCGTTCTCATATCTTTTGCTATTGATCTATGAAGTAATGCATTCGGAACATCATATTTCGCTGCGACCCATTTTGGGGGTGTTACAGATTGGTATCAGATCCAGGTTATAGAGAACCAGGTTAAATGTTTTTACTTGGTCTATAACCGTTTTTCAAACATTGTGTCATTCAAAAGTTTTTAAAGGGACATACATACAAACAAGTAGTGTTGCATCTAGTTTGCATCTAGTATACATGCTTACATGTTATACATCATTTTAGCATTAGTTGATTATACTAAGTGCTTACATAAGTTATATATGTGTTTATATTATATTACGTATATCACTGATGGTCTTATATAATATACTTATACAAGTTTATATTATGGTTACAGATTTGCCATGTCTTCAGACAACGCCTCGTCTGTTGCTACCTATACATCCGTATCTTCCGATTCAAACGGACCATCATCATGGGGTATTCCACTCGTGAATGCCGGCGAGCTTCTAGATATGGACCCGTACGAGGAGGTCGCCCAACAAGGGCAGGCACACCCACTGTCACCTGCCTATGTACCTGACCCTATGGAGTTGGATGAGCATGTACCAGTATATGTTTCAGAGCCAGAGCACCCGAAGTACCATGCACCATCAGATGATGACATTCAGGTCGAGGATCAGCCTTATGCTGATGATGCTTCACTGACCGCTGAGTCACCTGGATACATTGCTGACTCGGATTCGATAGAGGAGGATACTGATGCGGATTCTATTGATTATCCAGATTAGCCTAAGGATGGCGAGGAGGATGATGATGAGGATCCTGAAGAGGATCCTAGTGAGGAGCATGAGCCCGAGGATGACGACGATGATGATGATACAGATGATGAGGATGAGGAGCCCACTGAAGAGGAGGAGCACCTAGCTCCGGCTGATTCTTTTGTGGTACCTGTTGACCTTGTTCCCTCAGCTGGGGATACAGAGGCATTTGAGACTGATGAATCTGCACCTACACCTAGATCACCTCAGACTAGAGTCCCTTTTTCTCAGACACATCTCTGTAGGG
>BQNB010188457.1:0-11949 GCA_026074375.1 Tanacetum coccineum | reverse complement strand
CTATTTGATTTCTTTGTAATTTTGTCTCTAGCTCTTTGCTAGTGTTTTGTTCTAATAAAGTTGCCGTTCAAAAAAAAAAAGATGTCATTATTGTTGCTTATTAGCTTTAGTTGCCATGATTAGCGAGTATTTCCATTTTATTAGTTGTAGTTTTATTTTAACATGTCTATTAATATTGTCCATTTAGTTGCCATGCTTAATTAGTATGTTTATTTGTTGCTTTATTCGTTTATGCTTATTTTTATTCTTAGTTTAGTTGTTATTATTGTCATATTTATCGTAGACTTGTGGTATGCTCGTTTATTATTTGCTCGTTGATTGTTGTTTAGTTTATTGTTATTTAATTTATTGTCATTATCGTTTATTGTTATTTAGCGAGCATGCCCGCTTTAGTATTATTTTTAACTTTCTTATAGTTTTTATATTATATTATTTGTATTAAAAACCATAATTTTTAAAACCAAAATTTTTTTATATTCGAGCATCAAACAAAACATTTTCGTGAATTTCAATTCATCTCTCGTTGGGACACGACATCCTGGAGATAAAATATTACTTTTTTCTAAAGTAATTTTCTTATCTAACGGGATATTCTATATATTATTACTTATTTGATATTATATATTTTATATATATTTTGGTAGTGCCATGAGCAGAAGACTTCGAGCCTTTACATCATTCTTTTTGCAAAGCTTTTCTTCAGCAGTAGAGGGCACAGTCATCTTCAATGCTGTTGATGGACCAGATTCTGGTGCTGTAACGGGAATAGGTACCCACGAATTTCCATTTTCTATTACCTCCCATAATGCATAATCTTGGATCTGAAAGTACTGCTTGATTCTGATTTCCCACATCTCATACTCTCCTAGTTTGAGCATGGGAAGCTTTGCCAACGCATTGTTCTGAGAATTTTCTAACTCCATTTTCTCTAGATCAAAGTTTCTCAAAGCACAGGCTCTGATACCACTTGTTGATCCCACGCCTTGATCGATTCTTTACGTAGTAAAGTGTTTGTTACCTTGGAAGAATCCAAAATAACAAAGATTGAGACTTTGTATGTATACCAAAGTGTATGCGGAATCTACACTTTGATACTCTAGAGGTGTTTATCAATAAAACAGTGATAACTAAACAAACAATGAACAATGAACACACTGCTTCAATATTATTAGAATAATACGAGTACTCTTGTAGTACTGGGGTTACAAACCTTGAAGCTATTACAATTTTTCTCTCTAAGTATTTCTATCACTTGAAAAGTATATCTATTCTAAAACTTAGGATCTCCTTTTATAGAACACAAGGAGTCCTTTACAAAGATAACAACCTATCTTTTAGGATCAGTTACAATTCAAATATAACCATCCCGTAATAATCTCCATGCATCCTTATCTTCAATTCAGCAGCTTTGACTATCAGCAGTACTAACTCTTTTCTACTAGCAGTATTAATTAACACTGGCAGTACTAAGTTTGTACTGGCAGTACTAACTCCATTAGTACTGTCAGTTACACCTTGGCAGTATTAACTCTTGTGAAGATTTATTCCTAACAACAACTTTTCTTTTAACTCACTAATTTCATTTTCTAAACTATTTCTAACGGCTTTTAATCGTTTGTTCTTAGTAATTATTTTTAGACTCATCTTGCATAGTTTATCATATTAGCTATCTAAAATAAAATCATATATTGATGAATTTTCATTACTAAAGTAAGAGGATTCAGAACATACCTCACTAGATGCTTGAGCCACAAGACATGTTTCGTCTTTAGCCTTTTCATCATCTTCCTTACCGCTACCACTCTAAGAACCTCTGACGAATGCTCTTTGGTTCTTGTCTTTTGGTGGTTTTGGATATTCTCCAATGAGATGATTTAGATCCCCGCATCTAAAACACTTCCTATCACTTTTTCTGTTCTTGAAATGTCTTTTTGTCGTTCCTAGGTTGTCTCACAAACCTACCTCTTCTCTTGAAGAACTTTTTGAAGTTTCTAACTGTCATGGCGTACTCTTCGTCTTCACTACAGGAAGTCGAACATTCTTCATCACTAGATTCCTTCTTAGCCTTTAAAGCAAAAGATTTTCTTTCTCGCTTAGCTTTGACTATTTCAGAATCTTTTTTGATGATCATCTCATGAACTTTTAGGTTCCTGATGAGTTCATCAAGAGATAGTGATATCAAGTCTTTCGACTCTTCAATTGCCGTGAGCTTTGCTCTCCATTTAGGATGTAGAGCCCTAAAAAACTTCCTAACATAGTTCTTGCTAGAATAACCTTCATCAAGAGCTTTTAGACTAGTAATAATAGTATTAAATATAGCAAAAGCACTATCTATAGATTCGACTTCAGAAATAACAAATTGTTCATATTGTTGTACCAAAAGGTCAATCTTGTTATCTTTGACTTAGCTATTACCTTGATGGGTGATTAATAAAGTTTTCCAATTTTCTTTTGCCGTATTACACATGAAAATTCTTTCATATTCTTTTCTAGGCAACTTCATCTAGTTTGGTTTTGGAGTTAAATTTTCATGGGTTGAAATCACCGTTGGTATAACTGCAAGTATCACAGATCTTTTTGATTTTACATACGTTTCGAATCTATTTTTCTAATTAAATAAAGACATTCTATCTTTCGGACAAAAAGTGGTGGTCTTATGCATTGATTTCCCTTCTAGATACTTGTTTGAATCCATAGATCGATCCAAGCTTTAAATACAATATATTTTAAAAATATTGAGTGACCTCGCTTTTGATACCAATTGTGGTAACTAGAGGGGGGGTTGAATAGTTTACAGATTAATTGATGTTTTAAAAGTTTGCTTCAAAAATTAATTAGATTCGATTTGTATGTTTCAATAAACCAACAATATGAAACAACAATATATCTACCTACTCACAATCATAATATAAACAATGAAAGATATACAAAACACAATAAAAGAGATAAGTGAAAGAATGATTAAACCACAACACCAAGATTTATAGTGGTTCGGCAACAAAGCTCCTCTTCGCTCTACTCCACTCCCCGAGTATCCGACTCAAGATTTCAATATGTCAAAAAGCTCCCTTTAGGCAGAGAAAATCGTTTACACGTCGCTTAGATTATTTTCCAACACTAAGCTACATGTCGAGTCCTAATCTTAGCTAGAACCAATCTACTACTTTAGCAATGCATTTTAAGGACTAAAATACTAACCGACACACGATCAACACAATCGGATTTATACACTATCCGATTTTACACACAAACACAAGATCAAGAAAATAGTGGTTTGGATCTTAGAAGAAGATAGAAGAAATCACAAATCTATAACACTTCGTTTCTTGACGTATACGAGTGTTCTTCTTTTGCACTTGATAGAGGAAGAAAGAAGGTAGAATATGAGATTAGATCACTTTAAACAAGATTAAAATATGTTAGTGATCAAGAGATTTAGAGAGAGAGAAAGAGATCTGAAAAATTCATGCTAAGAGGTCTGAAAAACTACAGGGAATAGTGCGGTATTTAAAGCCAAGACTGGGTAACGTCTCCTGTGGGCGGTCCCGGTGGTCCCAGATATATCTGGGCCGTCCTGCCTATCAGGGGGCCGCCCCTAGGTCGACGCTCCTATTTTTGTCTTTTAGTATGGAAGGTTGAAACTGGTATAGAACCTTCTGTTTTGGGGGAAAACCAGTTTCAAATTTTTATAATTAAATAAAACATTTCTTTTATAAATAAAAATATTTCGTATATTTTTATTTTTGTAAAAATAATTTTGTAGAAATGTAATGGTTAAGAAAAAAATATTTTCTTGATCACTAATCATGTTTCATGATTTGTTTGTTCATACCTTAAGTGATTTACATTGAAATGGAAATTTATGATTTATAACACGTAACCGTTTTTACATTTTGTCATCTTCAAAACGTAGAGGAGTCGAAAAATATAAATAACGTTTTAGGCATTATTTGTATTAACATAACCCATTCCTCCTAATCATTTTTTTACCCTTCTTACCCAACAAATGATTTCATCTCATCCACACACACTCCAAACACCTTATTCCTAAACAATCCCATAATCACATATGCTCACTCTCTTCTCTCTTATTGGCAATGTGATTATAAACCCAAACCAATCCTTTGATCTCATACTTATCTTCATCTTCTTCATCTTTATCTTCAAACCTTCACTCACATAAGCCTTCACCAAATAATCCCCAATCTCACCCTTAATATGCTAACCCACATTCTCTTACACAAGGTACTATCCTTGTACTTGTTATACTTCTTGTTCCTTACATTCCAAACAATAAATCCTCCATATCCTATCAAAATATTCTCCATCACTCATCTACTATTCATCTTATTCTCTACAACATTTGAATTTTACACACACACACACACTCCATCATCCTCACCCTTGATTAATATACTTCATCAATCCAAGTTACCTCGTTCTTTACTCTACCGTTGGATTGATTTCAGACAAACACAACAAACACACTTTCTATTCTACCCTTGATCAAGCCACATCATCAATCCAATATATCTCGTTCTCTTCTCAACCCTTGGATTGAACTCTCATCTTAAACAAACACACTTCTCTTTCTACTATTGATCTTGCCACTTCACTAATCCAACTTACCTCTCTTCTTCACATCCTCACCATCCGTTTCAAACCAAGATCAATAGGCTCCCTTCTATCACATTATGCCAACTCATTCACAACCCATTCTCTCTTATCCAACATGTAGCTAATTCAATTTCAAATTTCAAATTCTTCTCCCTTTCTCTCCAAGCAAAGAATATTCCAAGAATATTCTCTTGTACCATTGACTTGTAACACCCTCAAATAGCGTCACAGCGAAATAAGGTGTCTGAGAGTGTTATATTATAGATCAATTGCACAAGATATGAGAACGACCACTATATGAGTCATATAAAAATGATACATTGGATTTAATAAACTTGTTTGATACAAAAACTCATAGCTTAACTTGTTCATCCTTGTAATTGCAAAAGATTTTAATACATAATAAATACTCCAAAATCTAATGCACTTAAATCTTCATGTAATATGACTCTCAAAATGATGATCACCAATGTATCCTTGTACTTGCCTTATTGACTTGAGAAAAACATGCTTTAAAACGTCAACATAAAGTTTATGAATTCACAGGTTTAAGAAATATAAAAAGTAGGACCGCAAGATTTCCATGTGTAAGACATGTAACACATACAATATCCCAAAATATAATTACAAAATGCACTAAGCTCATGACACTGAAGCTACAACATATATGTATGTAAACTAATGAAAATAATGTGCCCGTGTAGATGTTCAACCTGCAACATCCAAATTGTTCCGACATGATATACATTCGTCATTTCGGTACCTCCGAAACTAGTGAGCGCTACTCTCCCAAACAGGGATGTCAATCCCAAATAGATCTATTCATAACATTCGCGCTTACAATCTAGTAATTAACAGTTCCTGATTCATAGGCAATAGTGGGTTATAGCTACTTAGGCAAACTCGTAATTTTGTTTAAAGTGTACTTGCGTCCAACTGTAAAACAATGCATGTTTCTCACCCCAAAGTTGTAAATCAATGTAATTATATAAAAGCGAGGCTATGAACTTACCTTAAGTGAATGATTGATTATCTAAATCAAGTAAATGAAATGTCTCATAGAATCCGAGTGCAACCTAATTAATTATAGGCCGTATGAGTATAATGATATCTTTATATAAAACACAACATCACAAGGTTATATTTTTAGCACCACTCACCTAATAGCTTTTGTTTTAATTTAAAATTTCAAAAACAATAAATAAGTTGTACTTGTTAATTAAGGTATATGTATTTGTACTTGTAAAATAAAATGTTATCTTTGTCCATCAATTGATTATTTGATAATAATACTTGATTTAATATTTTATTGTTATATATAATATTATATAAATAAGTTTAATTATTTTTTAAAATAATGTACAAAGTAAAATAGTGAACAAGTGTTTTATAAACCTCATATCTTTATTTCGGTTTTTAACTCTGTTTTATATGTTTTTGGCGTTCCTTAATCTCACAAGGTTTCGTATTAAGAAAATTTATCAAAATATTAAATTTATAATATTTTAGCTACTGATGAACTGTAACTTTTACTATTTCTGTAAAATTTTATAAAACATCTTTTATATAATTAATTGTTGTAACCTCGTAAAAATCATAACTCATTCGTTTTAATTCCGTTTCGCTTGTTCTTTATATGTACGGAATCATGATGAGATAAAATATTTAAATAAAATACATAAAGATTTTATAAAAATCTGTGTCAACTCAGTAAAATCAAAACAGTTTATAAAATTATTTTTATGAACTTAAATCTTGCAAAACTCGTAACTCATTCGTTTTAATTCCGTTTTTTGAGTTTCTTATATGCTTGGAATCCTCATGACATGTACTATCATTATAAAATATTTATATATTTCAATCATATCTGTAACAATTTCAGTTTTTATAAAATTATTTTTATAAAAACACTTTTATATATTTAATTATTGTAAACTTGTAAATGTCATAACTTCTTCGTTATAGCTCGGTTTTTCGAGTTCTTTATATGCTTACGATCCTTATAATATGTGCTATTTTATAAAAACACTTCCACAATTTATTAAAATCAAATTCCAACAGTAGCATTAAAACAATAGGTATTTTATATATATGAAATTTTATAACTAGTTTCATAAGTTATTTCTTGATTAATTGGTACAAATCCTGTACAATACTTTATACCATATTTCTTATATATTTTGGGTCCTATAAATTGTCCATAGTGATTGTCCAAGTATCAAGTCCTCATTCTAATTTGTACATAACTTTATAATTAAAACTTTCAACAAATTAATTTATAACTAAACTTATAAATTAACCAACAATTATATAAAGTATTTTTCTTGTGTTATATCATATTTTTAACTTCATTTCATTATATAAATAAATTAATTTGAAACATAAAGATACCCATTTATATTTTGTAAATCCATAAAACAACTCTAGGTGGTGATTAACATACTAACAAGTATGTAAAACATGTAAATGAATAATTAAAAAGATTAGGGTTCAAGTAAACCTTAGAGAAGTGTAGGAAAATGAAAAACACAAGATCAAATCCTAGAAATCAAACCCAAATTCAAAACCTTAACTAGAAAACCCTAGTTATCTTCTTGATTATAACCCTTGCAAAATAATACTCAAGCTTCCAAACTACCTTGCAACACCTTAGATATAATACCTAAGAACCCTTGTATGCTTAATACCCTTGAAAAATAAAAACTATGAACACCCTAAATTATAAATATGAGCCGTGGGTATGGAGTAAAAACAAGAGAGAAAATGTGAAAGTTTAATTGTGATTTAGGAGAGAGTATGTGTTATGTCTTTGCTAGTACATCCTTATATACTAGAAGTTTTAGGCTAAACCATGGATGAAATGGTGGTTTAGGGTACACTTGTATAAGGTGCTCTCCTCCTCCCTAGGAGGAGGGATGAGACTTTAGTGAATCAATTAAGCATGTGTGGTATTATAAAGTGAAAATTTGAATTTGTGTTGTGTTTATATTCATAGGATCCGGCCACATGGGTTGTATGAGTAGGAATTATATAGTTTTTATATATTGAGTATAAAAGTGGGTATTTGTTTGAGTATAGATGGGTATTGGTGCTTTTGTATGCGCTTAAATGTATTTTATTATGAAACGTAAACGTTTTACGTAACCAATAAATATAAAATATGAAAAGTTATAAATTATCCTCGTAATAATTATATAACACTTTCTTGATGTAAACTTTTATTTGTTTGATGTCCATTTGCGTTGAATGTTAATTTTTAGTTTACGCGATTTAACAAAACGACGAAAATTAAAAGCAAACGCGTAAAAGTCTAAAAATAAATAATGGAAAGTTTTGAGTCGTAAAATGACCTGAAATAACGGGATGTTACCGTCTTCCCCCGTTAAAGGATCCTTGTCCACAAGGCTCAAGATTCGGCACTTGTCGAGGGTGCGGCTTTTGTGAAGAGATGCGGATACTTCTTCTGGAATTAATCTTCACGTTCCCATGCGAACTCAGGACCTCTCCTGGAGTTCCATCGAACCTTGACAATGAGGATGTGGCTTTGATTCAAACGCTTGACTTCAGGAACCATGATTTCCACTGGTTCTTCAACGAAGTAGAGTTTATCATCAATGTGTATTTCATCCAACGGAATTGCCAACGGCTCGTCGAACAAACATTTCTTTAGATTGGATACATGCAATGTGATATGAACCCTGATTAATTATTGAGGAAGTTCTAGTTTGTAAACAACGGTTCCCACTTTTACCAACACCTTGAAAGGGCCAATATACCTTAGGTTTAACTTCCCCTGTTTGCCAAAACGGATAACCCCTTTCCAAGGTGATACCTTCAACATGACTCGGTTACTAACTTGAAATTCTAAAGGCTTGCGCCTCACATCAGCGTAACTCTTCTGGCGAACATGAGCGGCTTGAATTCTTTGTTTGATTTGAACAATCTTGTCGGTTGTCTATGAATAAGTTCTGGACGAGTGAGCTGAGCGTCTCCGACCTCAGCCCAACGAATGTTGTGTGTGGATCGACACTTCTCAACTGATAAAGGCCTCGAATGGGGAGTAACTTTTAATGCTTGAGCGTTAGAAGTTAAACTAATGTTTTATTGAAAAAGATTCGATCAGCGATAAGTGCTTTTCCCAACCATTCCCAAAATTTATCACGCAGACGCGTAACATATCTTCTAGTGTCTTGATGCGATCGTCGTTAGACTTCTACACGATGTGTTTTACAATCCCTAGGTTAGAAGCCCGTGTATGTGCGTTTTATTAGTATGTAGTATTGGCAAGGGACTTGTGGGGTTGAGTTGTTATTGGTTCTACTCGGGTAATTGGATTGGGAAAGCTTGTTCACGGTGTCTAACGTTTCTAATGGTTTTGAATGAATAGATTATTTTTGGTTATTTTTATATTTGAGTGAAAGCATGGTTAAAAATCTGTATATTGGATTGAGGTTTGGATTGGTTTTAGCTCTTATTAAACTAAGTGTTAATGATCATAAACTTTTGGTGTGATAACTAATATCAATAAAGAAGTTGTGTGTGTTTATTTAATCATGTAATACTCTTAGATTGCTTCTTGCCTTAGTGGTGTTGTTTCTTTGTCACATTTGTGATGATCTATGTAATTATTTCCTAGTCATGATATCGATTTGTACTACGAATCCCGCAGTCTGTATTTAATATTTCCGTTAGTAGTGCAACCACTTAGTAATGGTAGTATTGAAGACTATTACATCGCCCTTTATAAAAAAAAAAAAAGAGTATTATTAAATGCATGTGAATTTATATTTAGAGGTGGATCAACCATATCATGATGTGGCATAAGGTAGTTGAAGTGTCTGTTACGATGGTATCCTTTGTTACACAATGGGGCAAGGTAGTATGAAGACTGTTACCCGATGGTATCCTTTCTACACAATCATGTTTTCCTAGACATATCAACAGCGATACAGACAAAAGCTGGTTTTCTAAGACCTAACATGCATATCCATCACAAGAAGCAACACCGCTAAGATCTATATTCTAGGTTTTATACAATCATAAATAAGCATAATAGGAGGTTTAGTCAAGCATGTTAAAGATAAAGCAAGAACATAGATGAATCAAACAACACATAGACATATTGAATGATCAAATAAACCTTACTTGATTAAAACATGAGTTGGAGGAAGTACAATAGGGTTTTTAGGCCCTAAAATCGTCCCTAACAGCTGCTAAACAAACTAGGGTTCGTACCCTATTTTTATTGTAAAGTTACACACTCAAAACCCTAAATTCAGGTTTGTATATATATGAAAAACCCCGTGACGGCGTCGCATTTTAGTCGTGACGCCGTCATGAAAGAGAATATTCTAGATAATGGGTTGGGTCTTGATCTCTGACACCGTCATGGAAAGTGTGACGCCGTCGTAGGATGCGTTGTGACGGCGTCACGTAGAAACTATGACGCCATCTCCAGCTGCTAAGAACATAATCTTGAGAAATGTTGGTGTAGGTCCGTAGTCTTGTTCGTTTTTTTCTCCAAATGAGCCCAAGTCACGTGTATTTCCTCCAAATGCCTTCCAAATGCAAAATACCTGAAAAGGAACGATTAAGTACCTATTTTGGGCATAAACACACGATTTAGGGGGTTAAACGACCCCGAAAAAGTGTATAAAATAACACCTCATCAAATACCCCTACATTTAGGATTTGCTTGTCCTCAAGCAATTGGGCTTTTCTATCTAGACAATAACAATATGAGGGGTCATTTTACCTACTCTTTAAAAGGAATTTTACAACACAACCTTCCAGACCTCGTAATTAAAAGCATAGAAAATATATACTAGCACCTCACATAAGTATTTGGGGATTCTTTCTTTCATTCGGTTGTATAATAAATTATAACATATGGGGAAACGGAAAATCAACACTCATTACCTGTTATAGCATATAAATTACCATAGACTTGGTAAATGATCAAACCTCCACCGCTAGGTGCAAGCATTATTCATTACTATCTAAGAGGTCTTTTAAATGGTTGTGGGGTGTAGGTGTAAGATAACATATAATGGAAACGGAAACGGATGGGATACATTTGGGTGGCTGGTTGCTAAGCCAAGACTCGGACGAAGATATACAAACTCTACATCAATCTCTTTCTTTTTCTGTTCTTGACTCTAATATAAACACAAACATAAGCAAATGGCAGCCCGTACATTTTTTTCACTTTTTTGATATACATTTTATTTGTACACTTTTGCCCTGTCATTGCTTAAACATATAATACATCATGGGGGTTTTTAGATACACCCATACACTTGAACTTTTACATACTTGATTATTTACAATCTAACTAATGACCCGATTTGAGGTGGATCAAAATAACATGGAGATCATCTAACAAACATATGGGGGTATTGATTTAACTTTTCTTCCCCATTCTTCCGCGAAATAAATACTACCATGAATCCCAATCGTCCCATAACTGTATTTACAAGGATAAAGACTTATCAATCGTGTACTCAAATAATTAACTTGGGTTAAAACAGTAATGTACTAAAAGCAAGTACATATAAGGTAGGCTAAGGCGATTTGGGTGTAACGATTGGTTTAAAGGTGACAATGCTCTTCATTAATAGTCCGGCTTAACCAGAAAATTACGAGAACTATGAAAAAAAGAATTGGCTCAGAGGGTTGTACTAGGGGAATCCTACACTAAAAATCAATGCATGGCAAGGGTGTGGGATAGTTACATGATCGGTGTAACCATCATAACAATTACAGGTTTAAAACATGGGTTAATCCTAGTGCCTCTTATCAAGCAAATCATAATACTTACTATGCGGTCTCGGGATGCATCACAAAAACAAGTTCTAGAATTTAATATACTGCCAGTACACTCATATAACTTAATACCGATACCAATGCTCCAGAAAAGGCGACAAAACCACATATACACATCCGTAATGACGGAATAGACACACATGATTGCTCACTCCTTAACTCGAGAAAGCTAAAGGTATAAACTATCTTGGGTATCAATAATGGATACCCGAATTCCTATAGATCTAAAGGCGAACCTCACATTTTTAGGGTGGAATTCTGAGGGTTTTTGTGCTAGTCATATACATTACTATCCATGAGACGCTAATAATACTCAGTTTTCGTCGGTATGTGTCATAAAAATTTTAAATTTGGGTTAAAATTACCTTTTTATGCTATGATTCGGTATATTATCCATCATTTTAAGGAACATGCAAATGGCAAATGAAGGAATAGTTTCTAAGGCTTATTTTCCCCCTACACTTAAGTTGAACATTATCCTAAATGTTCTATAGAAGTACCCGTAAA
>BQNB010188456.1:0-11949 GCA_026074375.1 Tanacetum coccineum | reverse complement strand
CCTAAGCCTAAACCGAATATACCTTATCCATCGAGGCTTAACAACCAAAAGCTCCGAGAAAGAGACGACCATCAAATGATGAAGTTTCTTCAAATCCTACATGCCCAAATTCGCTTCCACATTCAAGAATCTTCTTAGCAATAAGGAGAAATTATTTGAAGTAGCCAATACACCGGTGAATGAGAATTGTTTGGCGGTTATCCTAAAGAAGTTGCCCGAAAAACTAGGAGACCTCGGTAAATTTCTCATTCCGTGTAATTTTCCAGAGATAGCTGAATGCTTAGTCTTGGCCGACCTTGGTGCAAGCATCAACTTGATGCCTCTCTCCATATGGAAGAAGCTTTCTCTCCCCGAACTTACTCCTACCCAAATGATTCTTGAGCTTGCGGACCAGTCTACTACTAGACCAACCGGCATTGCCGAAGATGTCTTTGTGAGAGTAGGAAAGTTTCATTTTTCGGCCGACTTCATAGTCGTTGATTATGTTATCGATCCTCGAGTTCCCTTAATTCTCGGGAGACCCTTCTTGAGGACGACACGAGCTTTGAATGATGTTTACGGTGAAGAATTAACTCTCCGAGTAGGTGATGAAGCCATAACATTCAAAGTTGGTAACACTTCAAAATTCTCCTATAATGATGTTGAATCGATTAATCGAATTGATGTCATCGATGTAGCTTGTGAGGAGTATTCTCAAGAAGTGTTAGGATTTTATGGCAATTTCGAGAGTGGCAATCCCACTCTAATTTCTGAACCAATCATTGCTAAATCTTCACCCTCCCTTACTCTATTTGAGGGACGTGATTTCATTCTAGATGAAATTGAAGGTTATCTTGCAAGTGACCCAGTTCCACCGGGAATTGATTCTGAAGATATAATCAAATTTTTCTCCACGTTTCCTATCCCCGTTGAGGATAGTGACTTTTTCTTGGAAAAACCCGAAACATTTCCCTCTGAACTTGAGACTTTTAGATTTGATATTAAAGAGAAGAATAGTGGCAGTACCACTGATCATGCTGATGTTTCTCTTTCAGAGTATGAACGATTCTATTCGGAGGGAGATATTCGTCTCCTTGAGAAATTCTTAAATAATGATCCATCATCCCCTCTCCTTCCGAAAGAGATTAAAGCTGTAGAACTAAAAAATGAAAAATCTTCAGTTGATGAACCTCCGGAGCTTGAACTCAAGGACTTACCTTCTCATCTCGAGTATGCATTTTTAGAGGGTACCAATAAATTACCCGTCATTATTGCTAAGAACTTGAAAGACGAAGAGAAGGAACGCCTCATAAAGGTTTTAAAGTCCCACAAGCAAGCAATTGCTTGGAAACTTTCCGGCCGACTTCGTAGTCGTTGATTATGTTGTCGATCCTCGAGTTCCCTTAATTCTCGGGAGACCCTTCTTGAGGACGGCACGAGCTTTGATTGATGTTTACGGTGAAGAATTAACTCTCCGAGTGGGTGATGAAGCCATAACATTCAAAGTTGGTAACACTTCAAAATTCTCCTACAATGATGCTGAATCGATTAACCGAATCGATGTCATCGATGTAGCTTGTGAGGAGTATTCTCAAGAAGTGTTAGGATTTTCTGGCAATTCCGAGAGTGGCAATCCCACTCCAATTTCTGAACCAATCATCGCTAAATCTTCACCCTCCCTTACTCCATTTGAGGGAGGTGATTTCATTCTAGAGGAAATTGAAGGTTATCTTGCAAGTGACTCAGTTCCACCGGGAATTGATTCTGAAGATATAAGCGAATTTTTCTCCACGTTTCCTATCCCCGTTGAGGATAGTGACTTTTTCTTGGAAAAACCCGAAACATTTCCCTCTGAACTTGAGACTTTTAGATTTGATATTAAAGAGAAGAATAGTGGCAGTACCACTGATCATGCTGATGTTTCTCTTCCAGAGTATGAACGATTCTATTCGGAGGGAGATATTCGTCTCCTTGAGAAATTCTTAAATAATGATCCATCATCCCCTCTCCTTCCGAAAGAGATTAAAGCTGTAGAACTAAAAAATGAAAAATCTTCAGTTGATGAACCTCCGGAGCTTGAACTCAAGGACTTACCTTCTCATCTCGAGTATGCATTTTTGGAGGGTACCAATAAATTACCCGTCATTATTTCTAAAAACATGAAAGACGAAGATAAGGAACGCCTCATAAAGGTTTTAAAGTCCCACAAGCAAGCAATTGCTTGGAAACTCTCCGACATTAAGGGCATTGACTTGCAATTTTGCACTCGAGGATGACTTTAAACCGACGGTCCAACATCAGAGAAGGGTTAATCCAAAAATTCATGATGTTATCAAAAAGGAAGTTATAAAAATCCTTGATGTTGGATTGATTTACCCAATCTCAGATAGTCCATGGGTTAGCCCCGTGCATTGTGTACCCAAAAAGGGTGGAATGACCGTTGTCACAAATGAAAATAACGAGTTAATTCCTACTAGGTTAGTTATCGGGTGGCGTGTTTGTATTGACTATAGGAAACTTAATGACGCCACCCGAAAAGACCATTTCCCGTTACCATTCATGGACCAAATGTTAGAACGATTAGCTGGTAACGAGTACTATTGTTTCTTAGATGGATTTTTTGGGTAATTCCAAATCCCGGTTGACCCGCAAGAGCAAGAGAAGACTACTTTCACTTGCCCTTATGGAACATTTGCCTATCGACGTATGCCTTTCGGCTTATGTAATGCTCCTGGAACGTTCCAAAGGTGCATGATGGCTATTTTCCACGACATGATCGAGGAAACTATGGAAGTATTCATGGATGATTTCTCGGTCTTTGGGGATTCCTTCTCATCTTGCCTCTCCTATTTAGACAAAATGCTCCAAAGGTGCGAAGACACCAATCTTGTTCTAAATTGGGAGAAGTGCCACTTCATGGTCAAAGAGGGCATTGTCCTCGGCCACAAGATTTCAAAATCTGGGATTGAGGTAGATAGGGCAAAAGTTGATGTTATTGCAAAATTACCTCCTCCCACGTCCGTCAAAGGAATTCGGAGTTTTCTAGGTCACGCCGGGTTTTATCGTTGATTTATTCAAGATTTCTCTAAAATCGCCCGGCCGATGACCCATCTTCTTGAAAAAGAGACTCCATTCATTTTCTCGACCGAATGTCGAGAGGCATTTGAGACCCTTAAGAAGAAACTAACCGAAGCTCCAATATTAGTTGCCCCCGATTGGGACTTGCCCTTTGAAATTATGTGTGATGCTAGTGACTTTGCGGTTGGGGCAGTCCTGGGGCAACGAAAGACCAAACATTTTCAACCAATACACTATGCGAGCAAGACTATGACCGAAGCCCAAACTCATTATACTACTACGGAGAAAGAATTATTAGCCGTGGTGTATGCTTTTGAGAAATTCCGACCTTATCTAGTCTTGTCGAAGACCATAGTGTATACAGACCACTCGGCTCTTAAGTATTTGCTCGCTAAGCAAGATTCTAAACCGAGATTACTCTGTTGGATTCTTCTCCTCCAAGAATTTGATGTCGAAATCCGTGATAAAAAAGGAGCGGAGAATCTAGCGGCCGACCACTTGTCTAGACTAGAGAACCCCCAAAGTGATCCCGAGAAAAAGGAAATTACCGAAACATTTCCTCTCGAGACACTTGGGATGGTAAATTTTCATGGTGATTCTAACACACCATGGTTTGCCGATATTGCAAATTACCATGTGGGAAACTTTATCGTGAAAGGGATGCCGTCCCAACAAAAAAAATTCTTTAAGGATGTTAAACATTATTTCTGGGACGACCCTACCTGTTTAGGATTTATGCGGATCAAGTGATTAGACAGTGTGTATACGGCCAAGATGCCGTTGATATCCTCATGACTTGCCACAATGGACCCACCGGGGGACATCATGGTGCCAACTACACCGCTAAGAAAGTCTTTGATTCCAGTTTCTATTGGCCCATGATTTATCAAGATGCCCATGACTTGGTTACATAGTGTGACGCTTGTCAATGTCAAGGAAAAATCTCGCAACGTGATGAAATGCCTCAAAATGCAATTCAAGTTTGCAAGATCTTTGACATATGGGGCATCGACTTTATGGGCCCATTCCCGTCCTCACGAGGGAACAAGTATATTCTCGTGGCCGTTAACTACTTGTCAAAATGGGTTGAAGCGAAAGCGCTCCCCACTAATGATGCATGAGTTGTTTGTAAGTTCTTAAAATCTCTCTTCGCCCGTTTTGGAACTCCTCGTGCTATTATTAGTGATCGCGACACTCATTTTTCCAATGACCAATTCGCAAAGGTCATGCTTAAATATGGGGTAACCCACCGACTTTCTACCACGTATCATCCACAAACGAGTAGACAAGTGGAGGTTTCAAATCGTGGTTTGAAACGAATCTTAGAAAGAACCGTTGGTGAAAACCGTGCTTCTTGGTCCGATAAGTTGGAAGATGCATTATGGGCGGAGGGGCGGAGGGGGGGAGGGCCGGGTGTTATTTCTGTACCGCATTTAAATCACCCATCGGGTGCACTCCTTACAAGCTTGTTTACGGAAAAGCTTGTCATCTTCCCATCGAACTTGAACATACGGCATATTGGGCCTTGAAGCATTGCAATTTCGACCTTAAGACCGCAGGTCGCATCACAGTATGTTCAATTGATTGAACTTAGATGAACTTCATGATCAAGCTTACGGAGTAAACTCTTTAATCTACAAAGAGAAAACAAAGAAGATTCACGACTCGAAAATCAAGAACCGCGTCTTTAACGTTGGTGATCGAGTCTTCTCTTCAATTCTCGATTAAAGATTTTCTCGGGCAAGCTTAAGACCCGCTGGACCGGACCGTTCACCGTTGCCCAAGTTTTCCCTTATGGTACCGTTGAGTTATCTTCAGCCAACAGACCCCTAAATTCTAGGTGAAACGGTCATAGACTCAACATCATTTGGTAGGAGACATTCCACCCATGGTTGTCTCGGATCTCCAAACCTTCCCCATGGACAAATAAATTCTGGGTCGAGTCAAGCTCGCGACTCGGTTAACAAAAACAAAGTGCTTCTTGGGAGGCAACCCGTGTTTCTATTTTCTTTCTATTTCTAATAAGTGTAACGTGAGGGGGCTCGCCTTTTCCAATCTTGTGTTTTTGTTGTCTGTGATGATTGTCAGGATTACCCAGATTTATTGAATACTTCTCGTGCTACGTGGTTTTGTCCCATACGCATCGCGCTCGATCTTAATCCTCCTTTTGCATGCTTATTTTGGGAATCCTATATCCTTGATCTTATTGACCAACGTTTAATCTTTGGCATAATTAATAAAGACTATGTAGTGATGTTTTGTGAGATTCCCTTTTGTATTAGGAATATACTTTGGAATTAGTATGAGGGGGTTGGCAACCCCCACACATTGAGGACAATGTATCGTTCTAGTATGAGGAGAGGAAATAATCTTACCATTCGAATATTTATTTGATCCAATTGCCATTTTCTATGTCTTTTCAGTAACCCTGTTTTTACCAAGAAAATAAAATATAATAGATTTTAGGGCCAAAATTTTAAAAAAATTGCAAAAATAAAATAAGTGTTTATCATAAATGTTGACTTTCGCTGGTGAGAATAAATAATTTTTTGGACTTGACCGAGCATATTGAGCTCTAGCTTATCCCTTAACCTTTATAAATATATAAGCTTTTGCTAGTCTTTTATACAGAAGCTTTAAATGACGAATTCTAGCTCAAAGGCCAAGCTTTTGCAAGTTTCATAATGACTTTAAATATGCCAAAGCTTAATTTTTATTTGGCTATTGCATTCGGGGATTCTTTTTATTAAAGATTTTAAATTTGCGAAGAACGAGAAATGATAGAGTTAAATATAAGTTGGAATGCTAAAGCAAGATTAGTTGGAAATCTTAAAAGCAAATAAGTGTAATTTGTGGCTTTTTCTCCCAGTAGCTTCTAAAATGACTAATAATACGTGCTCTTTTTGAAAGACAAGTTAGAGTTTTATCACTCTTAAATTTTTAGAGTAAAAAGCTTTATCGATGAATTGATAAATAAGAGTTTTTGATCGAAAATATGTTTTAACTTTCTAAAAAGAAATTTTCCCTGTCTACGGTGTAAAATATAAATGTTGCAAAAAAAATGAAAAAACTGAAAAAAATGAAAATGATGTGAAAACATATAATAATGTTGCCTAGTATAGTTGCTTAATGTAATATAGGGAAATGACTTTTTCTAAAATTTTAAACATTTCTGTTTTAAACTTAACTGTTTAATCCTTACAAAATTTTGAAACCGGACGTTTGTTAATTCTGATCAGTATTCTCTGTGGGGTGTCAAAAGCCTGGGCACTTGGCCGATGAGGTCGGGAGGTTCCGAGAAGAAAGTCACTCTAAAGGAATTAACTTACCTACAATGTCTTGATTTTGGAGGAATTAGCTTGCTTTGAGTTATAAACTTACTAAGTTTTACTGAAAGTTTTTAGTAAAGAGTTTAAAAGTCGGAGAGCCTCGACAAATTATTCTCTGTGGGTTGTCAAAAGCCCGGTCACTTAGCCGACGAGGTTGGGATGTGCCGAGAAGAAATGTTGCTTCAGGGACAATCTCACATTTGAATTCATCTATAACTAAAAGTAGAAAGTGAACTTGTAGAAAGGTTGTTAACTATCTATAACTGTGTTGGTTGGTCACATTCTATAAACTGAGCACACACACCTTAATATATTATATTTTGTCAGGAGGAAAGTTTTACACATAAATTGCATATGAGTAGCGTTAGCATCACCAACTTGTAATTAACAATGATTTTGTTTTTAAGCTTAGTTTGGGAATAAGTGAAAAATCAAGGACGATGAATTTATCTTTCTAGGGCACCTTAGGATTGAGGTGTTTCTTATTCAGTGATCCTAAATGTTATGATCAATAATGAAAGTCAAGCATGTTGTACATAATAGAAAATAAGAAAAAATGTGTGCAAGAAGAAAATGGTAAACCAGGGAGTGTTTAAAACTAGTAATTTCTTAATCCCTTTAAGTTTTACACTTTGCTACTTTTCAAGGTATTTAATTTAAGGGGGGTTGGAATTTTTGGTTTCATAAACCATTGATTTTATTCATTGCGTGAGACACAACTAATATTATTAGTATAAGGGGGATTTGGTATGTGCTTAAATACACATACACATACCTTTTACTTAATAAAACGAGCTTAAATGACCAAAAATGGACTTAAAATGCCAAATATATGCTTGTTTTATGTTATTTACTATGCAGGTAACAGATATTCACAAAAAGACAAAAAAGACATAATAACCCGGACAAAACCGAGCACGAGATTGGAAAGAGCGTGGAGAACCAAAGCCAAAAGCGTATGCATCTAAATGGGCCAAGTCAGCCCATTAAGCTTTTAAAGCTAAGCCTTTTATATCACAAAAATCACAAAAAAAATATCCCTTAACAGCCCAATTTTCCTTAAACATAACATTGTTTAAACACCCGCATTACACCGTTGGCCAGCCTAGGACTAACAGTTAGTCCCCCCATGAATGTTGATCGTTAGTCCCAAGGAATATACAATTGTCAGTCGCCCTAAACCTAACACGTTAACCCTTAATCCCCCAGTTTGATATTATATTAAATTAAGCCCGAAAAAGGGGGGAAGGCTAAAACATGGCAAGTCTATGGACAAAACCGTGGCTTCAGCAGTTGGTCAAACTGTAGTGTTGGACATAAAATATCTATCTCTATAAGTATGGGTTATGTGCTATATGTGGTTTATACGCGTTTTTATGTGTTTTATGTGGGATTGGTGAGATTGCATAATCAATCCATTGAGGTGACTGTTCATTGGGATTGTGATTTGAGTTGATTTTTGTGGAATTCATTTCGTGTCCACTTTGGTGACAGGAAATTGATTTTGATTAAATTTGAAGCGGTTTCCGCGTTATTGGTAAGTAATTATACGTATACGTATTTATGTGTTAGTAATATTAGGAAGAGATTAGGTTCTAGTAGTAAGGATATGAAAGAAAAGAAATTTCTATTTTTGGAATGTTAGGTTAATAAAAATAAAAAGTTAATTATTTTTAAAAGTCTAGTAAATTTGCGTTTAGCAAGAAGGTATGCGTAAGTAAGCTTATGGTTTTTGTAGGAAAATTAAGGTAATGCTTTGAATAATTAGTAATTAATAAATAAAAGAACTAAAAAATAAAAAAATTAAGGCCATTCGGCAGATATAGGGAAAGAAAGAAAAAGAGAGTTGTTAATAGGAAACAAATACTAAATTAGACTTTTTCTATAATTTGTTTGGGGCCTATAAGAATACAAATTAAAAATCCCATAACCTTCCCCTTGGTATAATCCGGTGAACAAAGAGTAAAGAGGAGAGAAATTTGGGTTTTTGCTTTTGTGAGAAAACAAGCTCTAACGGTAAGTTTTAATTAATCCTTGTTAGTTATTAATCATTTAATTCATGTAATAATTATTATGCAGGAATTAGGTTGTTTGTAAGAAATACAGTAAATTAATGATGTTTATCATATTGCAATGAATTGAGTTTAATTAGAAGCTTATGGTGTAATGGTTAGACTTCATTTCGCGTTAGAATTTGATTTTAGATTGGGGCAGAATATTAGGGTTGTGTTGATTTGACTGATATCTCAATGTGGTAATAGGTTTTGTCTAGTTTCAGTGCCTATAACGTAGTTCACAAAGTCTAGTTTTCAGAACATCCAGCCTCGAAGGTTTATAAGGTCGTAAAGTCATTCAAACGTTGGTTGCAAGAAAAGTTGTCAGAGCAGTAAATACGGGTCAGGTTTAGGTCAGATTACAAGGTATAAAACCTCCACTTAAAATTTGAATTAGGATTATCCCTGTTTTTCACAGGAGTTTTAATACTATGGGTCTATATAGAAATCCCCCTAAGGAGATATCCCTGATTATAGAGTCTAAGTATGGTATTTAGTTTAAAAGTTTTAGTGTGCAAAACAAATAATTGGGACTGTCTCCTCAAGGATTGATTTTCTTAGGAGTACTTGTGCATGTAAATGGCTCTTGGGAATCATGAGGTAGTTAATATGCTCATAAATTAACTTAGGTGATTTTTGATATGAATTATGGAGGTCAGTAAGTAGAGGTTTTGAGTACGTTAAGTCACGTTAAAATTCTGCAATTTTGAACAAATTATGACTAACTAGTGAAACTTGTTAATGAAGTGGTTAAAGTGGGCATGGTGTCGGGGTGACCATGATGGGAAATATAACACCATTATATATTCCATCATATTGATTGATTATATGTGCTTAAGCTTTTGGCTTAGTAGCGTGTAACATGAGTTATTTTATTGTTTGGATTTGTGCTAGTTGTTTGTAAAGCTTTTTGTTGGAATCTTTTGGAAAGCTAAGCAAAGGTGAGTTTCATAGCCCCTTTTTCTCATCTTATTTTAGGGTGAGAATGATGCTTGTTGTCATGTTAAAATGTTTTTAAACTTGTTGTAGTTATTTAACAATTTTGAAAATAACTTTGGTTTTACCCAGTGATAATAAGGATGACTAATCGGATAGTTGAAAATAATTTATAAGTAATGGTAATGATTTAGACCTCAAATAAGTTGTATATGTAAGGATGACTAATCGGATAGTTGAAAATAATTTATAAGTAATGGATCGGAGGGGTACGCCTACCTAGTATATGTATGGTTGGTTTTATATGGTGATTTGGTTTGCATGTTAGCATAAGTTCATATGTTGCATAATTGTCCTATATTGTTTTGATAATCACAGTAATTGGATTTAAAGGTTTGTTTTGTGTGTCTTAAACCTATGACTCTCACCAACCATTGTGTTGACGGTTTTAAGCATCATTTTTAAGTGAGCTTAATGGTGCTAAAATAGAGCGCAGTGGCTAGAAGAAACCGTAGGATGCTTGGTGTTTATTTATGCTTTCTGTTTTGAATAATTGCGTTTGCATGAATTGTTTGGATTATGTTTTGCATGTCATTTATTGACGAGACATCTTTCTCATTAATAAAGACACCATTAGGTTTTGGGTATTGTTTCATTATGGGGATCTAATAGAGCGCAGTGGCTAGAAGAGACCGTAGGATGCCTCGCGTTTCCGCCTTGGCGGGGTGTGACAGATTGGTATCAGAGCCTTTGGTTATAGAGAACTAGGTGGTTGAGCCTAGACTATAGCTTAAGGGTCCCTCATATAGTTGCATTTTAGGGCATAAGTGTTTGTGTACGTATATATCGTATGTTCCCGCTACCTAAAAGCTTTGAATTCTTTCTATTTTGAATTACTACTATATAATATGAAATATATACTTTTTCATTATGGGGATCTAATAGTATATACCCCTTTGTTATTGTTTTAGTCATGTCTTCCCCTACCCCTAGGAGATATCGTTGGGAGATTGTTTACCTCACTGGACCCGCGGAGTTGGGTGACTTTTGAGAGAGAAAAGTCAAACCCAAGCGAGGCCCAACATAAGTTTATTTCGTTTTCTACCTCGATGCGTTGCTATAATCGAGGATTGATTTTATATTTTGGGTCACGATGTGACTTCTGTTTCGTTTGGTCGATTGGGATTTTATGTTTCGTTAGGTGGATTATCATGTTTGAGTTATATTTGGATTATTATTAAGTGCTATGTGGTAGATGTGTGTTATCATTGAGAGGTGTGGTCTTGGAAGTAAGTACGCGTGTGCAAAAGGTGCAATTATAATTATGGTCGCGAACATAATTATAAAGGTGTCACACACGTGGACTTGTGACTTTGATTGCATTGATCATTGTTGCTTGTATGTATTATGTAAGGATGTAAGTCTGGATAGTTGTGTAGATGGTAGTGTAGAATCGAGTTGAGTATATGGTAAGGTTTCCTTTCATCTATTGTTTATGGATACATCGGATACCTGTTGGTGTTGTCGTCGCGATTCTTAAGTTGGTTAGTTTGCTCGTTGTTCGTTGAGATATCCAACGCTCGTGTTGGTATTTTTAGTTGCCATCATAGAACTAGTGTTCTATGTTCTCCGTTCGGCGTTTTGATTGTTTTCCTTTGTCTTAAGGTGACGATACTTTTTGGTTTGGTTCTTAGACCGTTGGTATGGATGAGTCCTTATGGTTTGCAAGAGTTCTTGTCGTGTTCGTTTTCAAGTAAATTAATATTCTGGTATTGGAATTCTTAAGGTATTTTGGAGTCTATTTTGCTATCATGATGTTTTTTTTAGTCATAAATTACATTTGAAAGTAAGTTTGTTGTAGTCGATACCATATTGTTTAGGTGTTAAAAACTCCTTATAAAAATAAATTATATAAATAAAATGCAACACATTTTTTTAAACCATCTTTTGATTTTTTTTATGAAAACCATAATTAAAATAAGTTTATGAAAATTTTATTTAAATTTATTTTTACACTTAAAATTATTTGCATTATTAACTAAGGTGATTCTATTGTTTTAAAATGGTTGGTATAAGGTTATGAGGGAAAGTTTTCTTGGGTAAAAATCGGTTTTGGTACAAAGGTTCTTAATATTTTAATTAATGGGTTGTGGTACATGGTATTATTCATTGGGTGTTTCTAGCATCGTTGATGCGTTTGTTAGGTCTGAGATTCGTTCGTTATGTCGATGTTTATATTCGGTTGTTTCTTCTTTTGGGATTGTGTGATTTTTGGGTCCATACCAATTGGTGCATGTGAAGTTTGAAATTTCCTCATGGCGTGGTGCTAGAGTTGATGTTAGGACGTATCTTATGGGTGGTGCGATTGATAGTAGCGAAGCGAATGGAATTATTCGCGATCCCAAGTTGGAATTAGAGAGTGTTAGATATTAGAAAAAGACTCGGTCACCCCGTGTATTTTACTGTTCAATATAGCTCGTAGTTTAATAGGTAAACGTATGACTTTCGGTATTGAACCGGGTACTAATACCCGGTGTATTGTAAGAACTATAAATACCTCTTCCAACTTTGGA
>BQNB010188451.1:0-11209 GCA_026074375.1 Tanacetum coccineum | reverse complement strand
AAAGGTAAGAAGGGGTGGTGAATGTTTTTTAAGGTTTAATCTTATCCATTAAATAAAGTTAAATCTTAGATTAATCCTCACAATTAAATCAAACTCAAATGGATGGTGAAGATTTGTCCATTGGTATGTAAGGAGAAACTGGTATGCAAATGAACTTTTCTCTATATAGTTAACATCCATGGTTTCATGTATTCATAAACGAAACAACATATTAATGAAACAACATAAGCGACTTTGAATTTATTTAATGACTTTCATAATGACATTAATTATTATTCTTTATTGCCTCGTTACCAGTTTCACAACATATGCGATTTTCAATTCATAGATTGGCAAAAGTCAATCCACTTTCATTAATTACTTGATATAGCATCACTAGCAAATTAACCATAACGAAATGGGTACCCTTATTGGTACCCCCTGACTCACTTAATAGTGTCAAAAGGTACAAAAGATTTTTTTTACCCCTTTTTTTACAGTGCAACGCAGTTTTTTATCAGTATATTTTCTGTAATTTTTGACAGTTTCATTCTTTTAACATGTTAAACATTATATTTTTCGTTCCGTTTTCTCCGTGTCACAGTTTTATAACATATATACAAAATTATAAAAAAAAATACCACAGAAAAAACGCAAAAAACCAGGGGGTACAAATGGTGTTTCAGGGGGGGGGGTATATATAACATAAGCCTAACGAAATAATATGAACGCAGGGATGGGCATCAATTTTATAATTTCTCGCTTTGAGTCATAATTCCTATGGGTACCCCTATTGGTACTCTCCCTGGCCCATTTATAGTGTCAAAAAGTACAAAAGATTCCTTTTGTACCTTCTTTTTTACAGTGCAACGCAATTTTTTATCAGTTTCTGTTCCGTAATTTTTGACAGTTTCATACTTTTAACCTGTTAAACGTTATATTTTTCGTTCCGTTTTCTTCGTGTCACAGTTTTATAACATATAAAAAAAATACCACAGAAAAAACGCAAAAAACCAAAGGGGGGGGGGGTTACATATAACATAAGCCAATTCCTATTGTATAACCCACCATCAGTTTCACCAAGAATAACTTATTTCAAAAATTGATTCGTAAGAATCTAACTCACGTAAAATATAATATATAATATGATGGAAAATTACCAGATTACCCTTGAGGACAAAGGTAAAAAGGAAATTCTTCAAAAATATATATAATATAATATAATACGTATATTAATCGGGAAGTATGATTCCCGGGTCGTTTCCCCAATGATTCGTGAAATTGAAACCACGTTTTTGTTTGGACAATGATTTGAATGAAAACAAAGATTAATTTGATTATCTATAACTACTAATTAAAAATAACAATTAAAATAAGCAAACAAAAGCAATTAATGCATAAAAACGATTAACGGGAACGAAGAAAACGCGACAAATAAGCAACTAAGGTAAGATTAACTCCTATGGACGCAAATAAATTTTCTAAACCTAAATTAAGGCAAAATAAAATTTTAGAAAAAAGGAAATTATTTTTTTCTTGATTATTTTTGTATTTATTATGAATTAAAAACTAATTAAATCTATTTAAATCCTAGAAAATAGCAAATTAATTCCTAAAAACTCTAAAAAATGATTTTTAAACTTAGAAAAGTCTAAAATACTATAAAAACTCAGAAAACTATTTTTAACTACTTTTTAAAATAAAATTTTATTTTTAAAACTAAATTTATAAAGTGAAAAATTAAATTAAAAATCTAAAAAGGGTAAAAATTATTTTAATGCATGTAAAACCTAAAGTAATTATTCTAAGGTTAAAAACTATTTTTTTGTATTTTTAAAAATTATTTTTCTATTTTTTATTGATTTTCGAAAATGTAAACCTAAGAAAAATTATTAAAAATAAACTAATAACAAGAAAAATATGGAAAATTCAGGAAAAATCCTAAAAGTACTGAGGAATGAATGAAAAATGCAAACAAGCCCCCCAACTTATCTAATAAGCTAGGGAATAAGCTAAAAGTGCTACGGCTTATTATTATGCTAAAGGCCACTATGTGACGGCGATCGGATATTATGGCAGATTATTTAATTACTAGTCAAAATATTAGTATTTATTTGATACATGAGATTTATATTGCTTTTGATATCACATGTTAAATTAATTAAATATATCAAGGATCAATCTCATGTAATCATAACAATAACATCAAAGAGAACTTACTTGATGATGGATTAGGATTAGATGCAATCATGACGGTAGGGTTTGTCAATTCCGATAGTAAAGTCACCAATCCGATGGAGGAATTTCTCAATAGTTATGGGGTTTTTGATTGAAAGAGAGATTTTATGTGACAGAATACAGAAAACCACAATGCTCTGGGATTTTATTGTTATGGTACTTATATCCATCAATAACTGCCAATTGGTAATTAGGGTAGATAATGTCATTAAAGCATACTTAAAGGTCTAAATGGTCAAGGCCACATAATTAAGGGATTATTCTAACACACTTATTTTAGGATGTTACAAATAATTTTGAGACACAGAACTAATTATATAGTTATGTTTTCGAAGGTGTACTTGGTGTTTTGTACTACTTAGAGCATCTCCAATGCTTAGCTTTTTCAAAAGCTTTTAGCATTTAAAGCATTCAATGCAAATTTCATTTAAGACTACCACTTCCTTGAATGACTTCTTGTTTGTCAAGCTTTTGTGAAAAGCTTTCTCAAAAAGCTATTAGTGCAATGGTAAAAAACACCAAAAAAGACTTTATAGAATAGTAAAAAGCTTTGAAAGCTTTTTACCATTGGAGATGCTCTTAGTACTACATATATATGTACTTTAATCTTAGCAATGCAAATAAGATTTACATGGAGGGATTGATAAGGATCGAAATCATGAGCTCTAATATGAAGCGATGATATTGTTAACCCATCACATCGGATGAAACTGAATACACGAATATTATATGTTGTATTTGGCTAATGTATCATGCATGTATTCTACAAAGCTTGTACTTAATATAGTCATTTCATATGTCTTTAGCATACCGAATAGACACGAGCAAACCAAGAGCAAGGTATTCTAAATTGATATAAATATTTTCGAGATATAAGAAGATATAGGAGACGTATTACAAATGCATGTATAGACTCACGTGTTGACCTTTGTTTAAACTTTAGTGGCGCCTTAGTCCTTACACAAGGATCCTAGAATGCGTTTAAGAACTTAAGATTCCATGATGCTAAGATACTCACTAAACAAGTTTTCCAGCTACTTCGACGTATGTCTACTTATTCTGCTTGATGTCTGAAGCATCAAACACTCCTATAGTTGATTAAATTGTTTCTAAACTTTATTACATCCTGTACTAAAAAAGGTAATGTTTTTTGTTAGTGCAAATATTACGATATTTAAACTAAATAAGTAATTTGTACTACATAACGTAAAATGTGCAAGTTACGCGTGACCACAACTCATAAACGCATACATTCATTAACACCCCTTGACGTCTCGAGTCCACTCATGCTTCAACAACATGTATGAATATGTTTGTTATGTAGCATTATGATCAACCCATTCAACAAACAATTGATTCATGGGGATGACGGTAAAATGGGAGTGATCACGAGAGCTGGATCTAAGTCTTGTTGGATGAATATTGTTCACGAAACTAATGCCTTGTTGAATAAAGGTATTGACTTAATTAAGTTTATGCGTATTAAACTTGGGAATGGGCAAATAACATCTTTCTGGGAGGATATGTGGAGTGAAGGTGGCACGCTTCGCGTATATATGCTCTTGAATCTAGTAAATCAATTACTGTTGGGATGAAAGTAGCGCAGCCCAGTTTGGCTTTTTCGTTTCGTAGAGCGCCGAGAGGGGGTGTGGAACAAGAACAATTCGATGAGATTGTTGCTTTGGTGAATGATGTCATTTTAGCTCCTATATCTGACAGATGGACTTGGACGTTGGAGAGTTCGGGAGATTTTTCCGTGGCTTCGGTTAGAAAATTGATTGACGATAAATCGATTCCGGTGGTTGATTATAAAACTCGATGGATTAAATATGTGCCTATTAAGGTGAATGTTCATGCGTGGAAGGTCAAGTCTGATTCGCTGCCAACTAGGTTTAACATATCTCGTCGAGGTATTTATATTGATTCTATCATGTGTGCTATTTGTGATAAGGGGGCGGAGACGTCTAGCCATTTGTTCTTCTCGTGTTGCATGGTCAGACAAGCTGTTCGCCTTATCACTCGCTGGTGGGACGTTCCTTATATGGAGTTCGAATCATACGATGGTTGGTTGGCTTGGCTGGTGAATTTGCGTTTACCGTATAAGAATAAAATGATGCTTGAAGGAGTGTTTTACGTAATGTGGTGGCACCTATGGACGTTTCGTAACAAGACTATTTTCGAGGCTAATGCTCCAGCGAAGGCGTTGTTTTTTGATGATGTAGTGTGTAAGTCTTATAATTGGTGTCGGTATAGATGTAAAGCGTCGTTTGCTTGGAACGATTGGCTAAAAAATCCGCATCTTATTTCTTTGTAGTTGCTAGCTTCTTGCTAGTTTATTATCAATAAAATAGCTGTTAAAAAAACAATTGAGAATGATTAAAATACTTTTTAGAGTCATTAAGTATTTACAAGGTCAATCATTCTTTTTCGAACCTCGTTTTGCAAATCATACAAAGTATGAATACGTTTTTATAAACTAGCAAAACTCATTTTGTCATGCATACTAATTTAAGTATTTGCATGAACCAATGTAAGCATGTAAGCTTGCTTACATCTCTATTAAACAAATGATTTCAAGTAAACACATGCTTAATAATTAACTAGTTGCATTAGTAATTAAGACAAAATAAGATTAACCATAAATGAAAACAATCTTTTCATATCTTTTCAAATCTAACAAATCTTTCCTTGTTAGTGATAAGAAATATTTTATTTCTAGAAGGTTGTACTAAATAAGATATTTAAGTACAATTAGGAGATTTTGAAAAGATTTTTGGTTAACCACAAAATAACAAAAAAGGAGCAGATGCACCCAACGGATCCACCAAATACAAAGACGGATCCTTCAACGAAGGATCCGTGGATCCGTGAATTTCAAATTTGAATTTAGCCTTTTTGCCTCTATAAATAGAAGCCAAATGTTTTCATCTGAAACCAGCCTTTTCATTTTTCTCTCTAGTTTACACACACATTCTTATGTCTTTAAAAATCCACTAGCCCTTGATCATAATACTTTTAACTTTCATTTGTTGCAAGCATGATTCTACATGATCATCTTTTCAAGCAAGCTTAAAGATCTTGCCATCCTCATCCACCACAAACACATATATGAAGATCCACAACAAACAAGCTTAGAGACTTGTCATCTTCGTACATTTATGTTTAGGTAAGGCATACATATCCATTAAACACATATGTCTTGGATTGTTTATTATAAAACAAACTAGATGTTAGTTGGTTTATGTGTTTAGGCCATTAAACATAAGGTTTGTGTTAGTGTAAATATTACGATATTTAATCTATACATTCTCTTTGTGTTTTAGTGATAACAAACATATAACTTTTAATACATAACGTAAAGTGCTTAAGTTACTCGTAATCACAAATCATCAATGCATTCATACGTCAACACCTCTTGACGTCTCAAGTTTGCTTCAACAACAAATATGAGTTTGCACTCGACGTAAATTACCAAAGATATGAACAAACAAACTTTAAATTTGTTGGATGATCAAAGAAATAATTTTTGTCCTAAACTTTACATTTTTATAAATGTAAAAAAACCTTTTTACAAAAATAATTAGACAAGATTATTTTGTAATTATAAGAAATGTTTTAATTCAAAATAAATATTTGAATTTGATTTTCCCCCCAAAATCAGTAAAAACTACCCCAGAAAACATTTCTCCACAAAAGGACAAAATCAAGAACGTCTTTCAGTAGGCGGTCCCCTGATAGATAAGGGGGCCAGTCATGTCTTTTTGCTCCCGACTTTGTCTATAAATAGTGGACTGTTCTCACATATTTAACACACTTTTTTCACACAGTTTTTCCCAGATCTAAACCCTTCTTTCAAACATTTTTTGATCACTTAACTTGTTATAAGTTTGTTTAAATGTGATCCAATTATCCATCCATTCAAGTGCAAAAGAAGAATCCTCGTTATCGTCAAGATACGAAGTTATGTAGTTTAGTTAGTGTATTCGTGACATATGTTACATTCACAATGTATAGATCGAGTCCATGTATTCCAAACTTGTTTAATAGTTAGATCGGGTTGACCGTGATAGTATTTAGGTGAGGTAAATACTTGTAAGGGTGGTTAGTATTTTAGGCCTTAAATACAAGCATGTGGTAGATTGGTTCTAGCTAAGATTAGAACTCGACATTTAGCTTTGTGTCAGAAATTAGTGTAAGCTACGTGGTAGATTAGTTCTAGCTAAGATTAGAACTCGACATTTGGCTTTGTGTCCGAAATTGGTGTAAGCTACTTGTGTATGGTTTTCTCCGCCTAAAGGGAGCTTGTTTACTAGTGAAGTAACTCTCGAGTTGGGTACACGGGGAGTGAAGTAGGGCGAAGAGGAGCTTCGTGACCGAACCACTATAAATCTTCGTGTCCAGTTTGCATTTCCTTTTACTCATCTCTTTACATTTATACTCGCATTTATCGCTTTATATTTAAACTTGCATTATATAGATAATTGCGTGACGTGTTTCTTATATAGTTTTGATTATGTTTATGTTGTAGATTGATGTGAACTTTATGCCTTGGTTTGTATTGTTGTGATATGATTTGATTAAACATGTATAGTTGGTATAGAACTAATACGGGCACTCTTCATATTATATCACGCTTGATCGGTAATTTGATACGAAATATTTTAAGTTTTTATAAAGGAAACATATTCACCCCTCCTCTACGGTTTCCATAATTAGTATCAGGAGCCACGTCGCTCTAATTTTTAAAACAAATGGTTTTAAAAATTGAGTACGATCCATGTATCAAATTACCCATGAAGGGAGATTAACTATGAAAAGTGTTTTGTTGCTTAACTTGTATTAGTTTTGTTGTTAAATACACTTAGTATACTAGCTTGAAGTAAAAATGATGCTTAAAATAAGTGTTATATGTTCGGTATCAAGTTCAGTAAGTTTTACATCTTTCCGCTAAGTCACTAAATGATTTTGTATAAAAAATGGCGAATCTGAGTGTCAGATGCCGGCCCCCTGATCTCTCTGAGGGCCCCCTTATCTCCTGGTCGGCCCCCTTATCAATCAGGGGGCCACTTGTCTGATTCGGCAGATTTTCAGAAACTTTAGAAATTCATATAAAATCAACCGTAAGTCCGTAGAAGTCGTGTCACCCGCCATTTTAAAGATAATTGAGTCTACTTTATATAAGAATACTTCCAAGTATTTAAAATAAACCTAAGTTGGCCAGAATTACAAAATACTACTTATTGTCCAAAATGTTGAGTTTTGTTTTAACGTAAAACTTGTATTTTATCTTTTCCTTTCGAGTCAAACATTTCTAGTCGGTATATCTTTGAAAAATGGTGTATTTAACTTTTAAAAAAGATTAAAATTGGTTAATTTTTAAAATGAGGAGGAAACTAATTCATTTTCAAACAAAACCAAGCTGTATAGATTTGGCGGGGTGTGACATGATGTTTGATGTCGAACACGCTGTATAGATTTTGAAAATGGATACGCCGTATCCAAAAGGATGAATACGGCGTATCGGGTGTTCGAACAGAAGAATAATAGCAGGTAAAAAAATGCGGAAAAACAAATAAATACCAAACACACAAAACAATTAAAACACGAAATAACAACTAATAAAAACTAAACTAAAAACACAAAATCTAATCTAAAATACTAATGAACAAGTATTAAAAAATTCACTCCTCGGCAACTACGCCAAAAACTTGATGTGCCTTGTGTGTAGTTAATTATATTATCAAGTTTTACTATCTATATTTTGCCGACTTAACCTATTAACTAACACTAACGGGCAGTGTACCCGATCGATTGTAGGTTTGTTGGTAAGTAGGGTGTCGATCACTAAGAGTGAGCGCGTTAATACTTTAATTTACTAGTATTTTAGTTATCTATATTAGTCCTAATTAATTCTAATTAAACCTAAACTAACGCAAAGGGGGGTTTTCAGCCTGAGAGACTGGCATGAGTTTTGGTTTAATCTAAACTAAGTAAGACAATTAACACACACAAGCAGATAAACAAACGATAAAGAAGCGGTCAAGCACTAATGTAAGAAAAACGTATTAACCAAGTTTAATTAATAAGATGTATGAATTGTTATTCGTACAATGATTGTACTACATTCTTTGGTGTTTAAATCATTCCTAAGCTAGGTGGTACTTCTCCCTAAACTCTAGGTTTATATTACGGTTAATCCTGTCACAATTAACTAAACCCACATAAAGCTTACACCGTTAATTATAATCTACTCCCTCCGTCCCATTTTTATTGTCCACGTTTTCTTTTTGGGATGTCCCAATTTAATTGTCCACTACTAAAAATAGATAGGGAAGTTTGATCAAGTTTACTATATTACCCTTATTTGAAATTATTATTACAAACTTTAAAGAAGACTTAAATTAATTACCTAAGGGTAAAACTGTCTTTCTGTCAAAAAGTAAGAAAGAGAAAACAGTAATAAATGCACTTTTCTTAAACTGTGTGTTTTTTGTCGGGGGACAATAATTTTGGGACGAAGGGAGTATCTAAGTAACAATATTGGTATTAATATTCAAACCTAGCTCACCGAGGCTTTACCAACTTACGCTTAATTGTTATCTGTATACTGGCAGTCTACAATCCACTGAACTACCTATGGAAAATAGAATGTTATTTATAGTCCTAAGATACCTTAGTCTCCCATTCACCTAACTAGAAGTAGAACCAGGATTTTATTTGTAATCCTATTTGATCTAGATATATAGATAAACTGTATGTAGTATCTATCTCAGACTCTAGTCTACAGCCCAAATAACGATGAGTTATAGCGCTTTATTTGTAATCATAGATCCAGTTGAATGATAGATGAAAACATAATCAAGCTATAAACGGGTATAAAGTGATAAACATTATTAACATGCAATGAAAGAGTAAACAATCGACATAAACGAATCAAAACATCAAATTATCATAAACATGGCTAATACCTATAGGTATTAGCCCATAATCATTGTAATCATACACATTATCATAGACGAACGATTAAAGTAAAGAAAACATTACGCTAACCGAATGCGTATAGCAGAGTATAATGATTACAAGAATTTTCCTATTGAATTGAGGCTCTTGCATGACCTTTTTGGCTTCTAAAATCGTCTGAGAATCGTACTTGGTGGTTAAAAGCTTGTATTGCACACCGAAAACTGAATGTAGGGTTTTCTTTATATAGGCTCTAAAATCAGGTCGATATTGGGAGTATTTGACGTGGGCTCCACGAATATAATATTCTAGAATAATCTCTGATCGCCACTCAATACGGCGTATTGAGGTCTTCGGATACGGCGTATTGGTAGTAAAATGTGCTTGCTCAGAATGTTGACCAAAGTATCTTATACGGCGTATCTGCTGATGTGGATACGGCGTATTCTTCAAAGTCAGGAAATGGTCTTGAATTCGTCTAAGTCTTGAGATACGGAGTATTTGTCTAGAATGATACATTGTATTCTTCAGATTTAGTAGACTTTCTCGAACTCTTTCATTAATGCTCCAAAACACGTTCTTTTCTTCATTTTTTGCCAATTGCTCAATAACAACTGAAATATATAAAGATAAGCAATTAAGTATCAAATCTTATAAAATAATGTAATATGAGCAATATAGATGAGATAAATGATGCCAATAATATGACGTTATTTGATGTCATCAGCAAGACCTTCTTGGCTTCTAAAATCGTCTGAGAATCGTACTTAGTGGTTAAAAGCTTTATTGCATACCGAAAACTAAATGTTAGGTTTTCTTTAAGGCTCTAAAATCAGGTCAATACGCCCTACTGGAGGGGTCCGATACGGCGTATTGAGGTTATTTAACGTGGGCTCCATGAATATAATATTCTGAAATAATTTTCAACCGCCAACCAATACGGCGTATAGATGCTTCTAGATACGGCGTATTCAGAGTAAAAAACGTTTGTCTTGAGTGTTGACCAAAGTTTTATATACGGAATATCTATTGATGTAGATACGGCGTATTCTTCAAAGTCGGGCAATGGTCTTGAATTCATTTAAGTCTTGGCATACGAAGTATTTTTCTAGAATGATACATCATATTCTTCAGATTTATTAGACTTTCTCGAACTTCTTCATTAATGCTCCAAAACACGTTCTTTTCTCTATCTTTTGAAAATTGCTCGATAATAACTGAAATTCATAAAGATAAGCAATTAAGTATCAAATCTTATATAAAATAATATAAAACGAGCAATATAAATGAGATAAATGATGCCAATAATGTGACGTGATTTGATGTCATCAATTATCCTTGAGATTTTTCCAGAACATTCAGAGTGATACTCTTTAGTATTTCACAATGACGAATGGAAAACCTTCCAGTGTCAACATCAAACAACATTACGGTAGGTGACATGGGAGATCTTGTAAAAGTTCAAACATGTAAAACTGGAAATCCAATGCGATCCAGGCTTATGATTTGACGGGAAACACCTAAAATTATTTTTGTTCACTTCACAGTTTGCAACAATGATTCACCTATATTCGTCCGTTATCTTTACTTGTATGGGAATCCGGATATAGGAACAGCCGTGGAATATCAAAAAGCTTTGTTAACATCTCTTGACGTGTCAGCTCTAGATAAACCACACTTTTAGCTGGAAAACCTGTTAAGGAGATTCATTCATTAATGGAATCCTGATGACGCAGGTACATCATTTATACTGTAAAACGGTCCTTACAAAACCGGAGGTTAAAGTTACCGAAACTAAACGTGTGAACAAGACACTCGTCCATATCTGTTGCTTTATTGTTAACCCTTATAAATGCAGGTACCGACGATGGCGTAACTACCTAGCCACATGCTTATTCATCGATCGACAAAGATAAATACATGAAGAAAGCTCAACTACATGTTATATTTGTGGAAAACTAGAAGGGGGGTTGAATAGTTTACCGCTTTTTAATTTAAGGTTTTAAAGTGTTTGTAAAAGTTCTAGATTCGA
>BQNB010188450.1:767-11949 GCA_026074375.1 Tanacetum coccineum | reverse complement strand
TTTGGCATTTTAAGTCCGTTTTTTGGTTATTTTAGCTCGTTTTTAAAGGTAAAAGGTATGTGTAATTAAACACATACCAACACACTCGTTCCAAACAATACCGTAGGTATTTTCGCTTCGGAATGACTCGGTCATAATGACTCGCATGAGACTCTCTCCATGCAGTCGATAAGAGTAGGGTCACTTGCATAAGTATCCGTAGTAGGATAAAAATATTTTTCTTCTTCCGTAAGCTTGACCCAAACATTTATCTCAATTACCAAGTGTTTTAAGGGTGACGATTTATCGGACATAGCGTGGTTCTTCCTAAATTTTGCATAGTTGATCAGGTTATGCATAATTGAGGACCAAACGACGTCGTGTCCTTCCTCGTTAAAACATTTCTTTTCCATACGCTACATGCGTAAGTTATTTCCACGAAAATTTTCAAAGTGTAAAAATCAAGTTATTTTAAAAGAGAGAAAAGAAGATAGCACCACATTCCATTCTTATATTTTTAAAAAAAATTATTCACACACATTATGTAAAAAGAATATTTTTATTTTAATATTTTTTTATATAATGATTTATTTGACACCACAGGGTCAGTTTATGAAATTTTGAAAACACATTTTTCTATTGTTTACACAAACAATTTATACAACATAGTCAATATGATTCGCGCAACGACATTTGTTCAACACACAAATTCGTTATTGCAATTCACAGTTTTAAAATCATCGATTCACAAAACATCATTAGATACAGTTTGGTCAACGGTCACAGCAAGTTTCAAAAGTAATACCCACTCATGGACTATGCAAGCAAGTAACATACACATGCGAAAGATTTGCCAATTGAAGTCACCCAACGCTCGGGGTCAAATCAATTTCTCACAAGCCGAGTGCCTCGGGGGTAACCACGACCTCCAAGCTTCACTCATAGTACAACCTATACAATGACACCTCCTCCTAACTCATAACCGAGAACAATTACAACAATTGTAATAGCAACGCCGAGAATAACATACATACATACCAATTTTTTTTTCCAAAAAGGGATACATCGTTGGCTTTCAAAGCCAGTATATCCAACCGTAACGGTTCTAAGTTTCCAATACATAAACTACATATACATGAACTCTCCTAGAGTTCTAAATTAAAAGTAATAGCTAAAGAGTACACAATCACCACACCGGTGATAATATAAAACTCTGAGGTAACAATAACCTTAATCCAATAAACCTAAGTCTTGAAGTCCTCCTACTTGCTAGTACGTGGACGGTAAAAGTATGAGGTTTTCGTCTACGGAAAGCATTTCGAGTAAAATTTCCAGAAACGTAGGGCCCACTACCCAGAGAGCTTTGGATCCAAGGTGAAATTACCATTTTACCCCTATCTATCAAGGCTGCCAACTTTCTAGAATTTTATCGCTCCACTAAGTTGAGTGTATCTCCTAAACCGTGCATCCGCAAAAGCCGAAACGACCGCTCAAACCTAAGTTTGTTCAATATCTAAAACTTGCAGTTCTACATATTTAGGTGTTCCTATATAAGTTTTTGAACTTATTACTCATTCAAATTCTGGTCTCAATTTTTGACTAGTTTTGCCATTTCGGCGATATCTTATTCGTCGGGCGTCGATGTGACTCCATCCGAATTCCTACATGTACCTAAGAAGTTTCTCTATCTCCTAGTCTAATTTCCCAGGTCTTTATAGACCAAAAATATTTTGAAACGTAACCAACAAGCTGCTGGTCCCAAGCAGTATCCCAAGAAATTGTGACCAATTTTTGTAGTTTACGAAAATGAGCGTAATTTGAAAATTATTGATGCTTTTGATGTGAAACCAATTGGAGGTGATAGCCCTAAGAGTCTTATACAGGTACTATAATTCTTTTTTTGAAAAGTAAATAAAAAAATATAGAGTTATACTCCTTTTCCCAAAAGGGTTCTAGATTTGACTAGTTTTAGTAAAACGACGATATCTCACTCATCCGGAGGAAATATGACCCCATCCAAAGAACCACATACACTTAAGACATATGCCCACATCCATATTGGATTTCCCAGGTGATTTATGACCCAAAATAATTCACAATCAATCCCACAACCTGCTAGTTACAAACTGCCGTAAAATCTATTTTAAAATCCAACCAAACACCATTTTAATTCCTTCAAACGCCAATACAAAGCCATACCCAATGACTTAACACACCTTCAAACACAAAAAACTCATAGATTTACAGAATCAAACATTTCATGACTTACTAAGTATAGGTCGACACGAAAGAATCAAAGCACAACACACCAACTTTATTCGAAAGTTCCAAAAATAGCCGTTTCCAAACGACACGTTACGCGAGAATAAGTTAATATTCGTTTTTCAAAACAATGAAGGGTTATGGGATGACATATAAATGTCGCACTCCCGTCAACCAGAAAATCTCAAAACGATAAATTATAAAACAACATATGCGATTTAAAAGCAACGGGAAAATATTCGAACTCGGGGTTGAACAATAAGTCGCCTAATGGGATCGACAAACTACGACGATTCAACATCATCAAAAGATGAAAAGTAAAGTCACGAAAAGTTTCGAAGATAATCATATAACAACGATGTTTTCATCATGTATCAAAATAATTTTATCATATCGCATCGAAATGTTTAAAGAAGTTAAACTCTTCGCAAGAAGCGAATATCAAGATATATATAATCGTATACCATAGAACGGATGCCGTATATATATCTATATACATATATATAATTATTACTTGTACCAAGTGTCAACCACTTGTTACGCACATAATATGCAATCAAATATATACCACATAAGGCTTCTAAGGATCGAGAGCAACACGCGCGCGGATATCGGACATCGGTGAAAGACTCGTGAAACTTTTCCAAAAACAGTTGTAGTCCAAGTTTTGTAAAACGACTTAGTTCACTACAACTCGTGCTCTGATACCACTCTGTAACACCCCCAAAATGCGATACGCAGCGGAATACAACGATTGGGGTGCTACTTCATAATACATGCACACGAGTCCCAGTAAACGTTCAAAGATACGTTTATAAAACACAATTTTATTTATTAGGAAGATCAGAGTTACATAGGTCCCAATACCAACATAGAAATTTTATTTCCAAAAGTCACAACACGACTTGATTTCTAAAACATTGTTTAGTTTATGACACTACTTCACCGAGACACCGTCCTTGATATCCGCGTTCCGTCCCATCCAAGCCATCAACAATACCTAACCTGAGATACATGCTTAAAACGTCAACAAAACGTTGAGTGAATTCATAGAGTTTACAAATAACAGTTAGAACGCATAATTTGGTTCAACAAAGCGTATAACGTTGGCTCGTAAGTCAAGTTATAAAAATAGTGATTTCCAACTAAAGAGCCCGTGTACTGAAACTTAACACATTCATTCCCGTAGGACGAAATTATGTCCGAGAAGTATGCCACTTCTCCTAATACTAACCACAAAATGTCCGTTTGACAATGTGGTCCCAACGGATTCAATCCATAGACAGGGTTGTCAAACCCAATAGATCTATTTAATGCATTAGCGCTTACCAACACATGGTAACTAACGGTCACACAACAAAAGGCATATACTCAGTAGTGAAGGAATCATATTCAAGTATCAAAACAGTTTACGTTCAATTTCATAAAAACAAGCAATATACCCCCCTCGCGGAGTTAAAAAACATTTAAAACACTTAAAAGCGAGGCTATGAACTCACCTTGATCAAAGCCCGCGATCAAATAATCAAAACAATCCACGAAAAATCAACGAACACGATCACGACCTATAACTTATGTCGCTCGATTACAATACCGAAAAGTATGATCGACGATGCGTATATCGTATCAACAAAATCATATATATATAGTATATATATATTCTTACATGTGATGAGAAATCCACTTGCGCCTTAGATCCTAAAACCCCACAATATTAGGTTACGATTATTTTTTTATTTATATCATTCATCGCTTAATCGAATACTTTCTATTTTAAGAAACTTTTTATTTTTGGAAAGTTACTATTTTCGGAAAGTTAGCATATTTAGTAAGTCTCGTTGTCAAAATATATTTGTGATAATATTTAGTTATCTTGTCGAACCCTCGGCGTTCAACTTGGTTATTCATTACTCATATCGATATTATACTTCGATTATTGCAAAAGTTTCTATTTTTATAATCCACTTCGTTCATAAGAACGGCTAAGTAAAAAAAAAACTTTACTCGTAGTATTAATAGCGTTTAATTACTTTTGTTATCCCCGACAAGTTTAGTATTAACCCGTTGACTTTTAAAAGTCAAATATATTAAGAAATTACCCCTATCGGACTTGATTATATCCCCGTAGGCCAATTTACTGAAAATTAACTCATTCTGTGATAGAAATAGTATTCATTTATCAAAAATTTGACTATAAGACGAGCCAATCTACAGGACCTAAATGTTAGAAAAGGATTCTCGTAAAAATAAAATAAACGTTTAAAATCTTACGATATATCATCCCCATCCCTTATCTAAATAAACACAGCTAGACAAGTTTAAGTTAAAGTAAGTTACATAACAACGCCGTTGAAATTTCAAAGTCAACGTTAGATCTTATACCTTTTGACTTTAAAGATCATTTTATACTATTTATTTATAAAATAAAGATCTGACCTGCTCAAAAAACGACCCTCCGATTATATCACTAATTCTTCACCTTACTACTGCATTATTCCCTAACCGACCAAAATCACAGTTTATAGTTTTACAGAAACACACAACCACGCAAGACCCAATCACAAAGGACATAGAGCCAACTAAGACCCAAACTACGACACATTACGACCAACGGAAAATGCATATGAAAAATTCGCCCCTCTAGCCAAAATCTCAGCTGTAAACATTAGTCTATCTTATTTGTTAATAAAAAAACCCGCAGACAGTTTGACCATATAAGCACGGTCAAATTTTGCTAGACCGACGCTTACTCAATAAGAACATCTATATCACCAAAGTTTTTTGTGACTAACTTGAACCGAAAAAGAGATTTAATATAGAAAAACATCATTCGCGAATCAACTTTCTCAGGTGTTTCGCGCGCGGAAGGGCCGAACACGACTCTCAAAAGTGGGGCCGCAAGAACAAGCGTCCGTCACTACTAAAAATGCGGGATCAGCAACTAAAATAAGCTCAAAATAGCTGATTGAGCAATTCTATAGTTTCTTCTAAACTATGTTTACGTTCTAGTTTCTTCACAGATTATAAATAGAAAGATTTAGAAAGACTCTACCAGTAATATCAAAACGAAATCTATCTCGTGAAATATATTATCATGGTTAATTTCGGCAAAATCTTCCTGAAAAAATCCATCTAATTTTTATGAATTTTAAAACCTCGTTTTACGTGGCCAAACTTTCTGCAAAAACCAGTACGAATATATAAACAATTTCTATCCAAATAGGCACATACTTATCAGAGACTGTAGACTCCCATTTTCTCCAACCTCACACACGAGTATACATTTTATAAAATAGGTTTTAATTTACCAACGTATAACATTTTTAAAATATATCATAAATAAAACCGTATACTATTTATTAAAACACGAATCAGAAGCCTAACGACACCAGCAGTGCATCAAAACGTCACACATAAATGACGACACATTCTACTCATAAAAACCCTACAATCAAGTTTACCATGAATCTATTTAAAATAATAAGCGAGAAATGCGTATCTCGAATACAGACAGTGCCAATTCTTTTTACGTTGAGATAAAACGTTTAATTAAAATAGCGAAGCCCCACGAACAAAACGCGGTCAAACGGTGAACTCACGATAACGACAAAAATAAAAATTTTTAAATTTGTCCCGTTCTGTCTTAAAAAGGGGCGAAAATACATAAATTACGACAAATTAATAATTTTAAAATGTCTACGATTGATCGCGCATCTCCAGACAATTCAATACCTCCATACAAGTCACATGAAATTATAAAGACAAATAATCTTTATGACGTACGAATTCACCCCGCGATGCGATCAAGAAGATTTTCTAGAAAACTCGGGAGTGTTACACATCCTACACTAAAGCACATGAAAGGAACTTGATGTTTTTGGTTTTTCGATCTTGTTAATGAGCTCATAAGGAAGTTTTAATCGAAACTTTTGTGAATAATCGAACGATTTTGTGTATAAGCAAGGCTGTTGTGCGATAGGCGCTTCAAGCCCAAAGAAACATTGGTAAGTTGCAAATTAAGGCATGACAGTTCTCTTTCAGCAGCTTTAACTAAGGTTCGACATTCCGTCTCTTCCACGAACACCCATTTGTTGTGGCGTTTCTTAAGAGCGAAGCACGGTAAAATTGTTGCAGATAAAAAGTATTTCCGACCCGTCAGTCAATAGAATTTAGGGCAAGAGATCATCTTTATTCTTTCAACTCATACCCATGAACTTGATAGTTGAATGATGTCAACTATTGGGGTTTTCATTGAATGAAATAGATACAACTGATATACTATCTCAGAAGACTTATCTTTGGAAAATGAAAAAGATAACCACATAGTGTGAACGTGAATAATCATCTGACAACAACTTTTATAACAAATCACCTTTCCATTAATACTTCTATCTTCACGACAGCAGTTTTACTGTGTACCCACACAAATCCCTCATGTACGGGTCGTCAAATAAAGTGGCTTGTTCGATATTTTCTAACAGCCAAAAGCCATTTTAAGACCTTGTGATGTTTTCCGCGATGAGTCTCCCTTGTTCACAAAGCTGAACACAACTGAATCTTTTTCGAATTTTCATCTTAAAAGAAGCCACCTCGAACAAAGATTTTTTTTTTTCACAAGTTAATTGATTGTAGGGGCGAAATTCAAGATGAGAAAGACGTTGATGCCACAAACCAGATTGTGAAGAAAAGCTTTGCTAACATATTAAGATTTCACAAAGCCAACCTGTAGAATTTGATGGCGATATGGTTGGTGTAAGATTTCGTTATAACGTCAGATTCAGTCCAAGTCTAACCGTGATCACAAGACCAAAAACCCGACAGGACGCGAACCAGATCACGACCGCTTGGTAAAGACACCCATTACAGCCGATCTCTTCAATATCTACCACCATAAATCATATTGGAGCTGATCTTCAAACAAAACATGTAGACTTTCGAAAGGCGACTTCAAGGCCCTTGTCACAAAACTGTCCAACGCTAAATAAGTTATGTCCTAAACCTTCGACATAGTAAACTTTCTTGATCGTCATTGATCCAATAACAACATCTCCATAACCATCAATCATCGCAAAATCATTATTGCCACAGTAAACCGTTCCAAGAAACTTTGCCACAAAGTTTGTCAAAAGAGCGCGATTACCCGTCATATGCTTTGAACATCCTGAATCGATGATCCAAAGACAAATCTAGACAATCTGTAATAAATAAAACACCAAAGACATTCAACAAACTTTGGGTACCCATTTGAAAATGGGTCCCGATGAGTTAGGTGTCTTAGAAATTTTATCTATTTAACGCTTGACTTTGGGAATCCATTTAGCTACGGGTTCAGCTAACGATTGCATTTTAGGAAGCCACCTAAACACAATTCTAGGTAAAGATTTATTCGAATGACTCCTAGAATGCACATTCAAAGTATCACGAGGCTTTTTCCTAAAAGGCAACTTGCTAACTTGAGATTTTCTAATACTTACATCATCAAAACAAACAAATCATTCACATCACAAGAAGCATACAGTTGAGAATTACAAGAAACATGACAACAAGTCTTTGCGAGAATATTGCTTAACGTCTTTGTTCAATTTTGAATGACTAACAGAAGACAAATCAACATTATAAGTATTAGACGACCCTTTCTTCTTTCAAATAGCACTGCTATGCTTAGGTCTTCTAACACTACTTAAAGTGTCTAAATCTGAAAAATGAACAAAATCTCTATTAGTACGAAATACATCATTATTCACTTGTTTGTCATTTTGTTTTGATGATGTTCTCTTACATCTTTTCTTTTTGTTCTATTTTCAACATTATTTGAAGCACAACACGTCTTTGAAACTAAAATTGGTGAAACACTTTGTGACACATTTAGTTTAAACATTCCTGGAGCAATCACTTTTGAATTCTCCAAACTGTCACAACCTTTTTCAACTTCTTGACAATTATTTTCACTTTGATTTTCCGATTCAGAAATTGCATTTTCACTTGACTCAAAACCTTTTGATTTCAAAGACTCAATGATTTCCAAATTTTCTTTTTCTTTTTCCAAAAGACTCACCACTTCATCTTCCAAATCAATTATGATCTTTTCTAAAATCACAGTTGGAACATACGGTTTGAGTGAACTTGTTTGCTGAAACGGAGAATCAATCTTTTCAAAATCTGGATTTATTATCTCTTGAAAGTAATCATCCGAAAAATTTTAATCTTTCAAACACATAACTTGCATTCAGATTTCCATAATCGTATGCAAACTCAATTTTATTCTCTCTTGCTCTTTTAAATTTCTCAATTTCCAAAGCTTCATTCGAATGAGTGAGAAACATCGGAGTATACCCTAGACCAATAACCCTCTCATCGTAAAGACTAGGTCTCAATTCTTTTGCTTTACAAAAATAACTTGGATTTTCAAAACCTATTCCTTTTCGACCATTATACATTTTATCCTTAGAAGGCATGATCATATGTATTGTCTGACGCGTTTGTCCGATTTTATGAAGTTTGTCTTCACAATCATTCAATCTTTCCAAACACTTTCCAATTTCTAAATCCTTGTTACATACACACTCTTCTAATTCAGAAATTTTTGTTTGTTTCTCTAAAATATTCTCTTGAAGCCTTAGCACATTATTATTCATCTCAACTAACTGACGACTCATATTATCAAATAAAATCTCTTGTTCATTAATCTTTTTCCTATGTTGTTTATCATTATCACAAAGAGCAAAATATCTAATCATATATTGATATCTTTCTTCCTCAAGTTTAGCATATTGTGCTTGACATTCAGTGTGAGTATCAATCACAACACGTTTGACTTTGAGTTGTTCTTGTAAAACTTCTGTTTGAGCAAGCAAATCATCATTATTTTCGTTCAACACTTTTATTTGTTCATTCAATTCATTGTTTTTCACCTCAAAAATGTTTACTTGATTTTGCAAAGCATCATATTTATCATGTAAATCCTTGTTTTGATTTTATAAATCTTTGCTTTGTTGATTTGCTTTCTTAATACGTTTCTGACATTTAGCAATCTTTTGGTTAAACTTCTTAATCAATTAATCAACTAAATGATCTTTGTCTTCAGATTCATTATGATCAACTTCTGACTGATCATGAAATTTTTGATATACAACATGATTTTCATTTCGTCTTATCATTTGTGTGATCCGAAGTGGAGCTGGACAGTTTTTGTTATTTGTATGATTAACCTCAAACTACCAAAATACTAATTGTATACATAAATAATAGTATAGAGTAACAAGCTTCTAGAAGGTTTATACCATAAATGGCTAAACATTGTTTGATTGGTTAGTATACAGAGATTTATAACAAAATAATGGTTAGCACAAGAATATTTAGTTTTGTCTATTTAACTAATTATTTTGACTTATTATATAATAAGATTAAAATTAGTTAAACAAAGAATAATTATTAAGTGGAATAAAATACTTAATGACTCAAAAAAAGTATTTAAACATTCTCAATGTTATGTTTAAATATGTTGATCATATTGCCACCTAAACAAACATGATTCGCTACCTTTTGTAGAAGCCAAGAGATATACACGAGTACAACTAGAGGTATGATGAATGTATGTGTTGATGAGTTGGTGATCACAGTGTAGACATGCACATTTACGATATGTAATACAGAGTTATATTGTTTGTCATTAATTAAAACCAAAGGACTTGTTTAGTTTAATATATCATAATCTTTGCACAACAAAAAACTTGTTTTGCTGTCACGGAGATCGATCTTTATTCAAAATCTAGATTTAGTTTATCTTATGAAAATAAATCAACCCGAAAAAATTTAATCTTTTCAATTCACATAAACTTGCGAATTCAATTACCAAAAATCGTAAGCAAACTCAATTTTAATTCTCTCGATAGCTTCGTTTAAATTTTCTCATTTCCAAAGCTTCATCCTAATGTTTGAGAAACATCATAGTATAACCCTAGGAAAGTAGACAGAAGAAAAAAGGTGAAAGGTAAGACCAATAACCCTTTCATCGTAAAGACTATTCAGGTCTCATTCTTTTCGCTTTAAAAAAATACTTCGATTTTTCAAAAATATCCTTCCTATTCCTTTTCGACCATTATACATTTTATCCTTAGAAGGCATGATCATATGTATTGTTTGACGCGTTTTTCCGATTATATGAAGTTTTTTTTCACAATCATTCAATCTTTCCAAACACTTTTCAATTTCTAAATCCTTGTTATGCACACACTCTTCTAATTTTAAAATTTTTGTTTGTTTTTTTAAAATTTTCTCTTGAAGCCTCAGCACATTATTATTCATCTCAACTAATTGATAACTCATCTTATCGAATAAAATCTCTTGTTCATTAATCTTTTTCCTATTTTGTTTATCATTCTCACAAAGAGCAGAATATCTAATCATATATTGATATCTTTCTTCCACAATTTTTGCTTATTGTTCTTGACATTCAGTGTGAGTATCAATCACAACATGTTTGACTTTGAGTTGTTCTTGCAAAAAGTTCCGTTTGAGCAACAAATCAACATTAGTTTCGTTTAACACTTTTATTTGTTCATTAAATTCATTGTTTTTCTCCTCAAAAGTGTTTACTTCATTCTTCAAAACATCATATTTATCTTGTAAATCCTTGTTTTGATTCTTCATTGTTTTGCTTTGTTGATTCGCTTTCTCAATACGTTTCTGACATTTAGCAATCTTGTGGTTAAACTTCTTAATCAATTTATCAACTAAATGATCTTTGTCTTCAGAATCATTATGATCAACTTCTGACTGATCATGATCTGTTTGAGATACAATATGATTTTCATTAAAATTTTCACTAGCAGATTCAATTGCATCATGAAAAATTTCTTGATCATCATCATTGTTCACAAATAAACCATAATTAGTAGAGTTATCATAATATTTTGAAGTTTTATATTCAGATTCACTTTCA